>CAEFZX010013621.1:0-72900 GCA_903066825.1 Alfaro cultratus | reverse complement strand
ATATATATATATATATATATATATATATATATATATATATATATATATATATATATATATATATATATATATATGAATTCAGGGGAACTCATATATATTCAGGGGAACACGTAAATAACAACAGTAGGTTTGACTATTTTCTGATAAGATCCCACAAAAGTATTTGAACATGTAACTTTGTAAGACCTAAAAAGATTATTTCAGTTGTGTGTCTGCTGCATTTATTCTGAAATTGACTGGGCAAATAAAATCAATAAATGTTTCATAATGTTAGAAGAGTAAATGAATGTAGTCTACAGAACTGGAAATGAGCAGACCTTTTGGTACACTGACATGTGCACATTTCACAATAAACATATTTAAAAATAAAATAAAAAATAAACCTTCACACTGCTCCAGTATTTCCTCAGCTGTTGTATCGTAGTGAGCCAGGGGGTTACTGGCATTACGATACTGGTCCAGGATGTGCGAGTTGGGAATCTCACTCTTTAGGCTCCAAGCTGTCCGTATGTGAGACTCCGGCGAGTCAAAAGCTGCAGATGAAGGAGTGCGAACAATTTCTGCCCCGAGAGCCTTCAGCACATCTACCTACAACAAAGGGGAAGATCAGTTGCATGCGCTGAGCGACAGTCTGCCTAAGAGTAACTGAATGCAGGAAGCACTTACTTTCTCCATACTCATCTTCTCAGGCATCGCAATGATGCAGCGGTAGCCTTTCACAGCAGCTATGAGAGCAAGTCCGATTCCTAGAAGTAGACAAAACTGGTGGTTTACAGTGGCTGACACACGTCCAGTAATAAAATCCCAGTTAGGTGAAGGATTTGTTTAGCAGGAAGTACCTGTGTTACCGGAGGTGGGCTCAATGATTGTGTCCCCTGGTTTGAGGATCCCGGCTTCCTCGGCGTCCTCCACCATCCGCATAGTGATTCTGTCTTTAATGCTGCCTCCTGCGTTGAAAAACTCACACTTGGCAACTAAACCGGGAGACATACAAATAAAATAATAATGAGAAACATTTTGTGTCATTTTCGCTTTATTTTTATTCCAAATATTAAAGAAGTAGGATTGTGAAACTGATGCGTCAACACTGTGATTTCCTTTTTTCTAAGACATACCAGAAATCTGCAGTGCTTCAACGTTGATTGTTACAGGAGAACTAAAAATGTTCTTTTTAAAACAGTTTTTATTTTTTAGGAGGCATTGAAATAAAGCTGTATGAACAGTTAAGAGAAGGGGTAACATAAAACCATGGATTTTGATAAACCTTTTAATAAGAAACAGATTTTAAAAAAATTATACTATTCTTTTAATGTATTTACTGTGTTTTGTGTTTTTAATGTATATTACTCCCATTGCCTGTCTTTTTTCTGTAATCTGTGTAATAAGTTGCCATGCAAATAAACTGCCTTGCTTTACTGACCCAAATAAATCCCACTTGGAAAAGTTGCTAAGATTTTTACTTTTTCAAAACTCTCCCATAATGAATGTCTTTTGAATTGAAACACCTTAATAAGTCTTATAAATATGAGGCATCCTTATGTCCTTGTTTTATTTATACAGCTCTGGAAAACAATGAAGAGCCCTCTATACTCATTGAAAACCTCCTGGTTTTTCCACCAAACATTTATTTCTGAACTCTTCCTTGAGTTAAAACATTAGTATTGTTTCTAAATGAATATTAACTTGTTTTCTTTATATTATTTGAGGTCTGAAGGCCAGTAGTTCATAGAATTAAAGAACAATGTTCATTTTACTCATATACCTATAAAAAAGTAAAATCAGAGAAACTGCTCATTTTAAAATTAAGTGGTCTCTTAATTTTTTCCAGAGCTGTACATTTTCTTTTGTTTTAGCTAAACATTTAATTATGTTTCTTTTAGTTTCCTCCCCAAGGCTCCAGGCATCAAAGCAGAGAGAGCTAATTAAAGAACAGCTTAATCTTCAAATCTACATTTTTCACTTGAAGTTTGGTTCAAGGCCAGCTGTACCCGGCAGGACATCTCTGTTTGGTAAATATCACGCTCAATGCGTCCCTCAAACTGCTGCATGCACCAGCCAACTGCAATCTTTGTGACATGCACAAATTCGGGGTCAGATGCAGCGAAGCATCCAGTGCATGTGTATATAATTGGTCTGCAGCCATTCAGTTCAGTCAAAGAAGCATTGTAAAGGGACGGAAAGCAGATAATGCCTATATTGTTCTGCTCATTTTCTGTTGGTCTTCTTTTGGACGAGGGTTTTTATTCTGGGTTACATACTTCTGGGGCTCTCAGCTCACATGATGACATTTAAGCTGCAGAGGGACTCTAGTGCGTACAAGCGGGCGAGCAAGTCTGAAAACTACAACGTTTGTTAATATGCAAACAAACTCTAACGCTGTGAGAATCTACTTGAATCTCAAGAGCTTTAGAGTGCCGCCCGAGCAGCTTAGGCCTCAGATAAATTAATTCTTGGTGAATAATCTGGAAATTCATCACAGTTAATATAATGATGATCCGACAATGTCATTATGACTAGTATGTGGCAGATAAGATAAGCTTTGATTCAATACAGCTTCATGTCTAACAGTTCTTTCTCACCAGTCTTGTGTTGTTTCATGAACTTAATTAAAAATATGAGCAGCTGGTTGTAAGGCAAGGAGATTTATTTTAGTTGGTCTCAAAGGCAGCAAACAAGTATTTCTTAGGAGGTGTAACGTAAAGCTCTTTTACATGTTTCTTGCACCACATATCTCACACAGGATTTTGCCTCATAGATAGGATTAAGGCAGCAGATAGGTCTGAAATGAAAGGAAAAGCTACATGGTTTACCCTTTTTTTTTTAGTTTAAATTGTGCCAGTCATCTGTATTTAATTCTTTGTAGATCCACTTCTCATTGCAATCACAGCTTTAAGTCTCTTGGGACATGTCATTCTCATCTGTGAGGCCAAAACGTTTGGTACAGAGCACCTCCATCCACGTGTTTCTGAGCTAAATATGTCTTAGTTATCCCACCTGAGCCGTGGATTTCTGCAGCTGCTCCAGACTTACCCTGGGTCTCTTTAGTGGTCTTCAACAAGCTGTTTGGTCTCTTATCAAACCTCAGTCCTTCACAGATAAGATACATTTATTCTAAGACGAAATTACACTCATATGGCCTCTTTTTGCTCGCAAAGTAACTTTTAAAGGCAGTTAGTGGCTTTGGATTATACCTGAGTGTTACAAAGAGGGTGGGTTGGAATGCACACCAAACCTTTTAGGTTTTTATCCACTAAAAACTGGGGAAAACTCACATTGCTTATTTCCTTTTCACACTTTTAAGTTATTGTGTGCTGGTTTGTCACATAAAATTCTCTGTGAAGATTTTGTTTGTAAAGTTCAAGGGGGGTGAAAACTTTTTTCTTTTTCAGCAAATTGTGAGGCAGCAGAGGAGATTCTCTACCAAGCATCCTGAACGTTTTCAAGTTTCACGTTGCGTTTTGTTTGTGGGTGTGTTTTTCTCCGTTGGCTCAAGAAACAAAGAGCCTTTTATTTTTACCTTTCTCTCCATTGGACCTCACAGCCTCCTTAAACAAAACCCCTACAGTACCAGCACCCAGTTTAAGGCCATGATGTGTGTGATACTCGATGTGTAAGAGGGAAGCAGGAAGCTAACAGGACGACTGTGTTGTCAGCAACTCCAAAAGCATCTTCATGTTTTAACTTCGGACTGACTCTCTGAAAGTCACGCAGGTGCACTCAGTAGCATTTTTCAAAAGGTTGGTGAAGAAAGTTCCCTTTTGTGGTTCACATCGGGTTCGATTACACATTCACACATTACCTAACGAACCGGACTTTCCAGGCAAACGAACCAGAGTTCAGTTAAAGCGGATTAAACAGGGCTGATGTGACCCTGTGTTAGATAGTACCCCAGAATAACAAGGCAGAGAAACTCAATTGTCTTTTGCTGTGAAATGGAGCATTTCCCTCTCAGTTATCATCATAAACTTAAACAGAATCTAAGGTATTTAGACTTTACTGGATTAGTCATTCTTTTTTTTGCTGGTTTAAGTTTTAGGTTGCATGTGGATCCAATGACATCTCTGCCATCCTCCCAATCTTTAGCGGTCCTCAAAACCCGTTCTAGAAGCTGATCTGACTCCTGTGCGGTTGTGTCATGTTGTACTCACACATTTCACACTTTAACCCAAACTCCTTTGGGATTTTGTTCAGGCGGACCAGAGGTGTGTATCCAATGTGTCCGAGGATGTTGGGGAGGATTCTCGGCGGTTTAATGCTGCAGCGAACAGAAGACAAATGACTCTATTAACAATGTCGACAGTTTTCATCACAATGTACCCTTATAATATATTTCATTTGTGGATGCTGGGATGCAGACAAACAGGAGTTGCAAGAGTGTAGAGCCTCACCTAAAACAACAGCTTTCAAATTTATCAGTATTGTTTTATAGCATCGTCTTCATCTCGTGAAAATATTAACTTATATTATGGCTCAAATTACTGCACAGTAAACTAGAAAGACGAGAATGTGGCTTTATTGTCACACCTTTTTGTTTTATTCCTGACACCTTCAAAAAAAAAAGAAAAAAAAAAGTGAATCGTCTTCTCTTTAACAGGTTATTTTTGACTCTTACCGTGGTGGTTGGCTGTGAGGGGACTCTGACATCGGCGCGCCCGGCCTCCAGGTGCATCTGCTTGGTAAATCAGGACGAATCCACTTTATCTGAGCTGCCGTCTCTTCTGCCTTTTCCTCTTTTGCACCATTTTCTTCACACGTTTGGTGGGATTTGTCCTCATCGTCGATGCAGACGTCTCCTCTGAGTGCAGACGACTCGTGCGCAGCAGGGACAATTTCAACAACTCCGTCCACGGGACACTTCTTCTCTGCATACAGCAAGTTTCCTTCATCTGTGCATGGAGTGTGAGCATCTTTCAAGCATTTGCTTCCAGACACAGAAGGCATGGCTCACCTGCAGCAGAACGTTGCATTAAACTTTAAAATGCAGCAGACACGCTTGGATGAATTTATACAGTCAGATTATTTTGTGTCTTCAAATAAAATAAGCTCTACTCTGCTCCAACATACTGCTCCCATCATTTGTTTTTCTGCATATGATAAAGAAATGTTCCATGTAAAGCATTTGCTTTTAGTACACCTTACTGGGTTTTATGCGCTACAAAAATATCTAAGTATTTTATCTATTGGAAACATTAAGAGCTAAAATATATTAAAGCGATTAAATGCTGAAAATTTAGACTCAAATATCCTCAGCACCATCTGTCACCTGTGGTTTACAACATTATTTGTATTCAATCCTTATGTTTCATTTTCATATGTTATGTTTTAGCAGTGTGCAGCTCCTCTTTATGTTTCTGCTTTGGCCATAACGACATATAATTCATATCTAAAGCTGCTCTTGCACTTGATTATATGAACATTTCTGGCAAATCTGGATTGTAACAGATTTTACATACATTCAGAACATTTGTGCTAACCCTAAATGTTACAGGTGCTGTTTCTAAGTTGGTTTATAAATGTGGAGTATAATTGGTAAAAAAGACCAAGGAGGTCTATGAAAACGTGCTGTGTTGAAAATTAAAAGTCAAAAAAGGAATGGTGAACAGGTGTGTTATTTATAAAAAAAGACCTTCAGTTCTTGTTCTGCTGACAAATGGATCGTTCAGGATGCCACCGATAGAGGAATGCTTTACTATCAATCAAATAATTTATTTATAAAAGACATTTTCCTGATTCAGGTGTTTCCCCTGCTTCGGTTTTCTTTGTCAGAAATATTTTTAGTGCTCCTAATAAAATTTGATCCCATTTCTTAATGAAAAGTAAAAAAACATTATTTTATTCACATACAGTTCTCTGATAAGCTGTTAAAAAAAACAACGGTTATCTATTTTTTTTTAATGCTGCTGCTTTATTAAATGGCTATTAATAGAATTTAATTATTTAAAAAATAGCAAATTACGTGTTTTATTTCCAGGGTTTAGTTCTTGAAAAATCATTCTCTTTTAAATATGTTCCAATTGTAATTGAATGTATGGAATAAGTTCTCATTTGTTTCCAAAATGATTGAAAGCAGTTCAGGGGGTAAAAAAGAACATACTTTAAACTTTATAGCCAAAATTAAACTCATCTAAAACTCTAACAACCTCATGTTACAGTCAGCAAATCAGAATTATTTTTGCATTTGAAGCTGCATCTTTAATTCGTTAAAATAAGCTGCATAAAATACACATATGTAGCATTTGAGCTAAAGAAGAAAGTGTGAACAATTTGTCCAGTTTTTGAAGCAGGTAGTTTCTCTCTATGTCAACCTTACAGGTTTGAAACATCTAATTAAACGGAGAGAATAAAATTCAACCAAATTGCACAAGTTTTAGATAAAGTCTCAGTAAATTCTGCTGCATCATTTGTTTTCCAGCGAAGCAGTGAAAGAGGATACTCACAGGAGGCTGGACAGGACTGACACACTTCCACTGGCTGCTCCACACAAAAGAGGCTCCTTCCCAGACCCAGTGTGTGTGGGGGGGCTGGAGGCTGCATGCAGGGGACCAAACCACTGACATGCACTGATGGGGGGAGTGCAAGTCTACTGCGTTTCAACACTTTACACTCTCTATTAAAGAAGGAGATTTTAATGAATACTGTTGCATTGTGCAGGATGATTCCACTCAAAGGGAGAAACTGAGGTAAAAATATCTTGGCTGCTTAGATTCAAGGGGCTCCTGACTCCCTGTTCCCCCCTCCAGCATTTCCACCCATGTGGCACCGTAAAGAAAAAACTTTGCAAACAATTGTTTTGATTCAGAGGATTTCGAATCTTCTTGAGTGTATGCCTCTTTTTGGATCAATTTACAGCATATAATATTAAATATTATTTGCCACTCACAAAAATCTCAGATTTGGAAAATACATTTCTAAAACTAAAACCCGTTTTAGTTTTAGAAATGTTTTCTAAAACATTTTTTTAGAAAACATTTAAGTTTTTCTTCAATTAATTTTGGATTTTTCTGTGAATTCAGAAGGTATTTTGTTTCAGGTTGACTTATCTTAAAATATTTAATAAAATATATGAAGTTCTTACTTTTAATGCATCTTTTTCCCAACAAAGATTCATGATTGCCAAGTTTAACTTCATTAGCTTATGAGAATGTTGTGTATTTTGGACTGAATTGTAATAATGTTTTTCCCTCAAATAGGTTAAAGCTATGTGCAGCATGTATCGATTTGACGTTTACGCCTAAAAGAAACACTTCAAAATAAATCTGCACGTTTAAATTAATTTAAAAATGTCCCGATTTAATTTTGTCCAAATAATGTATGCATAATAAAGCATATTTCTATATATGAAGATAAAACCACTCAGACTTTCATTACAAATATGCCATTTAAAGGATGATGACTAAAGTTTATAGCATTCATACCCCCCCAAAAAACAACTACTTTTGTTAGTTTTATATTATAAGAGTGAAACTTCAGCCCATCCTTCAATATTACTGATTAAAAGTTAAAATTTGGATTAAATTAGATCAAAATTATGAAAGCAATACAAGAATTGAGCAGCACTTTTAATCAAAAAACAGATCAGAGCAAGAATAACAGCTGATAGTCAGAAACCGAACACGAGACCTCAGTGTGAATCTGAAGGGCATGAGTCACGATCTGCAAATATTTAAAAGATCAGTGAGATTAAATCAAGATCAGTGAAATATCTGAATGTCTTTGATTACCAGTCATTTCCTGTGATGCGCTTACACCCTGAAGAAAAGGTCAAATAAAACAAGGATAATGTCTGAATTCATGAGACGTGTAATCATTTCCACACATGAATCAGCCATAAGCATCAGAGTGTGCAGAAAAGTTTATGTGGTGGTTTAGGTAAATAGTCCCAACTCAATGAAAATAAAGTTGTGAGGCTGATCGAGTTATCTGAAGCAGAGCCACTGAAAACAAAACAGGTCATTTCCTGCCAATTTCCAGATGCATCTCAACATATTTGAATTATTGAAAAGTTAATTTATTCACTATTTCAATAAATCTCAAGTATTTATTCCTGCTAATTTTGAGAATTGGATTAGTGAATAAGACCAAAATACATTTTTAAGAAGGAATGTTATGGTCAACACAATTATGCCCAAGACATTAGTCAAGCAGGCGGTCGATGACACCTTCTACAAAGAGGGAAAAAATGACATTGATAAAGAATCTGGGTGTTTACAGAGTGCAGTATGAAGGATATTAATGGGAAGCTGTGTGGACGGCAAACGTGGGGTAGAAAAAGAGGACAAAGTAAAAAAAAATATGAGCACAGCCAATCAAATGTTCTCAACAAATTATGAACTTAGACAAAAAACAAGAAAACTTGTGTTTCGCTAAAGAACGAATGAGTCAGCACACGTCCTTTTTGAGTAGAAACTTTAAATTTAATGAGGTGAAACTTATTTTCACAAATCTTGAAAACCTGCTGCCTTGTAATAAATCCAAATGAGGCAGGGTACAAGCTAAAAAAAAACAAAAAACAAAAAAACAACACAGTGATGGATTCAGGGATGGAGAGTTGAGTGGTCGATGCTTGTGGCTCAGAATCGTCCTGAACGCTCTCTGTCTCTGGACCGACGCCGCTCATGGTTACGGCCTCCTCCTCCTCCACCTCCTCCTCCTCCTCCTCCTCCTCCGCGGCCTCTATCCCGGTCTCTGGATCGGGACCGAGACCGGTGGCGGCTGCACATGTAAAGAAGAAGGGAAAAACATCAGTCAAAACAACTTCACAGGGAGGCAGGTAACGTGTCTTAATATGGAAGAGACGTTTTCACCCCTTCCTGCGGCGTCCATAGAGCTCTCTCCTGAGTTCACGTGAGATTGGTTTCAGATGCATGAAGTTACAGAAACCTCCACGAGTGCATTCCCTGCAGAGAGAAGAACGATCACTTAAAATAAACACCAAAAAAATAAACAACTTTGGGATATTCTGAAGTGAAAACGTACACTAAAAACAACAGATGGGAGAAATGGGGTTGCACTATTCTTTAAGCAAAAACACCCAAAGCAGCCGTACCTGCTTGAGGTCGACTGATCATGGCCTGGTTTTGATTAATAAATCAAGGCTGGAAGGTAAAGATGACAACGCATTCGCAGTTTTAATCTATAAAAAATTTCATGCTGGTTTTGTGAACTCAATGGACTTCAAGGGAAAGACAAAGACGCTTCTGGATACAATATTTGATATTATTTTATTTTATTTAGCCAGAAGTTTGTTTATTTCATAATCAAAACCTAACATTATGAATTATGTGAGGGGGTAAGTTTTAAAAATGTAAATTAATTTTGTATTTTAGGCTGGCAGGTTGCAAAACCTCCAAATCTTATGGTGCAGGTTGTGGACCAATGCAAGAAATTAACTCTCCAGAAGGGTTGTTTTCACGTCTGTAATGATGCAGACCCGTTTTTAGGCTCTGCTGGGTCATGCAGGACTCACCCCATCTCATACTGGCGACAGCAGGCCTCTCTGAAGTCTGTGACGGGAGAGAGCTCCGCGTGGATCGGCTGCCCGTTGAACCATCGATTGTTCAAGTCGATCACAGCCTTCTCAGCATCCTCCTCATTACGGAACTATAATGCGATCAAAGAAGATATTCATTTAAAAAAAATGTTGGAGTCAAATGAACCATCACAGTAGTGCAAAGACAACAATACGTGTTCATTTTAGAACAATTTTCACCTTCACATAAACATTTCCCACAAGATGGTCCCCAAGGTTGTCACAAACGTTCATTTCCTCCACTTCTCCGTATTTTTCTTCCATCTCCGTGAAGACTTCCTGCAGTGGCAGGAAACAAGGAATTACGAGTTAGGTTTTGAGCTCTACGTTTATGGATTTATGATTAATAAATGTTCTAAAACTTTGCCAAGAATATGAATCACCAGTTACCTCAAAGAACTCATCATAGTGCTCCTGCATCTCCATGTCGCTGACAGTACCTGGTGGTTGCAACAGAAAGTACTAAATAAAAACTGACTATTGAAACTATGTTTACTACATGTTAGCAGAAAGCCTCTCACATGTGTAAAGTAATCACCTTTGGTGATATTTTTGCAAAACCAGCATTTGTTGCTGAATAAAATACATCATCATTTCAAACTAGATAGAGTTTGTTGTTATGTCTGTAAGCTTAACTTGCATTAGAGAAATAAAATCAACTTTCAAATCCAGAGTTTTACCTGCTTCGGGTTAATTTGGTTAAAAGCAGAATCAGATAAAATTATTACATTTTAAGTGTCTATTTTGTTGTCATTTTAAACCTTGGGAGAGAAAACACAAGGTTTAGCATATAAACATCCTAAATCCATACACTGAAAACAAGATTACAATTAAATACGGGCTCACACCAAATATTTTCAGCATGAATAAATGTATTGTTAATTCCTGGGCATTTAATGTAGTTTAATATCTTACAGATAGATAGATGACAGAAAAAAAGCAGATACTTTTACTGCATTTCAGATTTTTACGTACAGGTTAATCCATCCAAAGACTGAGCGCTGTTCTGAGGGTTCCTGTAAATATTCAGCAGGGCAATTGTCTGAAAAACAAACAAAAAAAATCACATTTAAATAACGTACATGAAGCCAAACATCAAACTACAAGAAATACTTTCTACTGAAGTGATGTCTTTCAGAGCAAAATCTAACTGTGTAATATTATTATCATAATACAGAATTAAGTAAATAGAAAAGTTTCACCTCATCCTTCATGTAGTTTTTCTCACTATTGATTTTAGGCCATTAGATGCTCTTTATTTAATGTTGTCAAATTATAAGCTCTGTTTTTTTTTCGTTGTCAAGCCACCATCTGATCCTATACTGTTATGTTATTACTGGTATTTGATATTGAAAAACTTATGTTCTGTTACAAATGTCTCAACTTCATGCTGTATATGTGGAAGAATGTCAGTAAGAAGTATTTACCTGGCTAAATGTTGGCTTGTTGTGTAATCTGGAGCAGCGGTCGCCATGTCGGCAGGCACCAATTTTAAAGTAAAACGAACAATTGACTCTGGAAAGAATAAAGCAAAAACAATAAAGTTAAACAAAACACAAGAGTTCTACAGAAGACAACACAAATCAAATATACATATACAGTTAAGACTTTATTGTAATATAGTTTAATTGCTATTTTTTTAAAATAAAGATACTAAATTATGAGAGAACAAAATTTTAAATAAAAAAATGGATGTATCTACCTGCTTCATTTTTATAATGATAAATGTTACCTTATTTTTAGGTCATTTGTATAACAGCAAGGTATTGCACATTTATGCATTATAGGAAGCATTACTTCTGCAATAAGTGTCCAAACATGGAATCAAATATCAGATCAGACATGGTTAATATTTTAAGCAACAGTGATTGAAGTTACAGATCATTTTAGTCTTACTTTACGTTTGCCTTCAGACTTCACACTGCTCAAATTGATTTAGTAAATACTAGTTTTACTCAACTTAATAGAGGTAAATACTGTATGCAAAAACAAACTACTCATTTATTCATCAATTTTTGCTTCCCGAGTCTCTTTGAGGCAGTTTAGCAACAACAAAAGAAGATTTTAACGATTTATTATTATTATTATTTTTTTTATTTTTTTTTTTTATGTTTACCATAAATACCCGGGGAAAAATATTCAATATTTTTGATTTACAAAAATAAAGACGATAATTACAATTAGTAGTTTTTGGGTGCGTAGAGAATGTTAGTGAGAGCTTAGATAATTTCATTTATTAAAAAGCTAACCACGAGCATCACGTTTTTTTCTGCTACAAACAAAGAAATGTTTGACTTTAGCACAGCGGGAGCTAGTAGCTTGAGTAAAACCAGTATTAATGCTAAATTAAATCATTTTCATTAGTCAATAATAGATTATGATTCCTAAACACCACTTTTCATTTAGCATCCCATTCAGACCAAAAGCTAACTGTCGCGTTGCGACGAAATTTAGCATGCTAGCGCTAGTAGCCGCGGCTAATGTAATACTACGGCTTTTCAATAAGAGCTGGGCGAGTTTTGCATTGATATTCAAAGCTACTCCCATTTAAAAAACATGGACGATGAAAATACATATTAGTTAACAAAGCACTTATTAATCACTTACTTATCTTTCTCTGTACCAAAAATGGACGCCAGGTATTCTGCCATCTTGGCTCGCCTGGCTATTCAAATCAGGCAACATTGTCTAGTACACTTCCGGCAAGCTTTCTTCACAATAAAAGCACGTTCACTGTCAACGTTTGATTTTCACAACAAAACGACATTTAAAGAAACAGCATTCTGAAAAAGACAATAAATCAGTGATTGAATCATAATGTGAGATGCATTTTGTAGTTTATCTCGATGTGTCGATGTACTTTTTATTGAACCCAATGTCGTTTCTACTTTAATCCCACCACAGTAACTTATTTTTACTGATTACGGAAGGGGGCAACAATAGCTAGTTACATTTACTCAGTTACATTTTCTTGGGTAACCTTCAGAAAAAAAAAAAAAACTTTTAGCTGTATTTTTACTACACTATTATATATGGTTCTACTTGAGTTATGTTTATTTATTTATTTTTTTACATAAGTACAATTTCTGGACACTGTAAACTACAGTATACATTATTGTCATTAAAAGTTCGTTATTCTGATGTACATATAGATTACCCACTGTAAGTATTAGTTTCATAAGTTTTAAAATGAGAAGTTCACTTGGAGAAGTGTTTCTTCTGCATTAATTTGTCATATTGTAATTGTATTATTAGTATTTTTATTTTCATCTTACCAGAATCTGACAACACAGCTTTATATTTTTGTCTGACATGACTTCAAAATACCAAATCAGATGTTATGATCTGTTACTCAGAAATTAAACAGATTTTTTTTTACTTTCACTTGAATAATTTCTTGGATGGTTTACTTTTTATTTGAGTGTGAATATGCTGAAGTAGTGCTACTCTTGAGTACAACTTCTGAATACATCAACCACCCCTGTTCATAGATTGCTTTTTCTATCTTTTTTTATTTTACATTATTCTTTAAATTGATTGTGCTTTCCAAATTTCTGATGTACATTTAAGCTGAGCATTAGCAACATGAACAGGATTGTTTAGTTAGTGGATGTGCATACAAGTTCCAACTCAAAATAGACATTCCAGGAATGGACAATGTCATGTAAATAAAAATACATAGATGTTAACACATAAAAACTGATACAAGTTTATTTTAGGAGTGAGTATTTACATGATTCACTGAAAAAAAAGAGCCATATATTCATGCAGGAATCCATAAAGACATACTCTTCACATATACACGGGTGGCGGCCTGACATTTACAGCTTAAAAGAAGTGAAACATCCAAATTTCTCTAGTTCAATATGTAACATAGTCAACAGAAACTAAACCTCGCTTGTTGGTTGTACTACCTTTTTTAGCAGACCAAGTGTTACATGGGGTATGTGAAGATACTCAATACATCATTTGAATGGACTTATCGGATCATACAAGTGCTCTGATGTTGCTTTTTAAATGTATTGTACTTTGTTAACGTAGGTTTTCATGTTGCAATAGATGAAGCAAAAATGATTCTTTCTCAAGCTTCCAAGATAGACAAGTGAAAGTCAGGCTTGCAAGATTGTCATGTTTTTTTCTTTCATGCTTCTATGAGAGACTTAATGTATGAATTTTTGAGTTCAAAGATATTATAATATTTTAGACTCTCACAACACCAACTGATATAAGGTATTCCTCCTGTTTCTGGAAACTAATAGTACCATGCATTTTAAAATGACAGATTCAATCATCATCTAATTAGCAGTATTGTCAGGGTGGTGGCATCATCATGCTGTTCTCCAGAATGGACAGCTGGTCAGATGATTTGATGGGAAGATGGATGGAGCTAAATGCAGGCCTATCCTGAAAGAAAACTTGGAACTGGGAAGAGATAAACTTTCCAGACGAACTCCCTAAACATACAGCCAGAACAGTAATGGTGTTAAGATCAATGTTTCACAATAGACCAGTCAAACCCCTCCTATCTGTGGATGTGCAAAGCTGATAGAGACATAATAAAAACATGCAGCTCGAACTGCAGAAATAGGAGGTTCTACTAAATAATTTACTCAGTGGGACTGAATCCATATGCTTGGCCTATTTGTTTTAGCTTTCAGAAACCCATCCTCTCTTTCCTCAAAGCAATTGTGCAAAATAAAATCCCAACACATAACATTAGTTTGTGTGGTTGTTACATGACAATATTTGAATGGGCCAAAGAACACTCTTGTGAAGCTCTTTATAATGCATAATTATTACACATAAGCTAAGCCAGAAAAAGCATATGTCTCTTTTAACTACCTGTATTTTGTTTGCAAGTTTTGAGCTCAGTATTACGTTAGTCTCCGCCCCTCGTTTCTGTAGCTGTGTTGTTGGCCCAAAAACTTGAAGATACGACACGACCTGGTGAATTTTGGACTTCTGATTATTAAAAGTTAGAACTTTAAAAGGTACTGATATTCGCAAAAAGTTTATCTGTTCGAATGAGTTTTTTTGCAACATGTCAGCGTAATGATAGATGGTTCCGTTTAGTCGTGCCCTGACTCTTCCCGCTATTTTACAGCTGAATTAGCAAAGCTAACCCTGTTAGCTGCTGAAAGTATAGTGAGGGTAGTGGGAAGAGGCCGCCCACCTTCCAGGCAAGCACTATTCGGGTAACTAGCACAGCCCTACCGACGGTGGGTAAACTCAGACTACCACAGACAGCTGGTGTTGAGCTTTTGTCGTCCTGGGAACACAGGAAGCGCTGAAACGAAGCGCTAGCTGTTAGCCGAAGGTAAAGCTGAGCCGCCGCTGACCCCCTACAAACAGACAGTAGGTACACATCCCGAGAGAATTAAACGGATTTTAGTTCATACTTCCGCATTTCACGACAACCCGCTCTTAATTTAATAAAATCGGTAACATCACGATGGGTTTTAGGCAACAGTTTTCCTGTAAAAAAAGCGGGCTGTGTTGTTGATCCGAGCGGCGGATCTCGGAAGTCTTGTAACGCTGTAAACCTTTAGCCAGGATTTCCGGCTCCTTTTCATTTGCCCTATGCTGTTTTGTTTCCGTTTATTCTATTTCCGTTTTAAAAGTTTTCTACATCCAGAGTTATAGTGTCGTTTAACGTGGCCGCGCCGAAGTTGTAACGCTTCCTGCGTTTTTTTTAAAATATTTATTCCAAACGTAGTTTAGCGCAGGAGGCAGCGGAGGATGGACGGTTGTGTAATGGACTGCCTCGCCCCGCGCTGCTGTTTTGTAGCTAACTTGTCCAACACAGGCCTGCTCCATTATTCCCCCACGTGTAGCCTGCTATCTGAAATAGACTTTCGTACATTCATATTGCACTTAATTGGGACTAATAGTTATGTTTAGAGAGTGTTTTGTTGTTCGAGGCCTAACAGTTGGCCCTGAACGCCACAGCCTCGACCTCGCCTTGGCTAACGATGGCCAGGAGTGAAGTGTCCCAGGCGGCCAATGAGGAGGCGAGACTCAGAGGCCCTTCTAGCGTGGAAAAAATTTAGCTGCTCATGTAATTATGTTGTTTGCGTGAGAAAAGTTTAGGTTTGAGAAGTCGTGCTCTGTTTAAGCTGTCAGCTTATATATATCTAGTTCAACTAATGGTGCAAAACTTGTGTTTTAATTAATCTTCCGAACCTTTCAGGTTTTATTAATTGAATTTAAATTGCATTCTACTCTATAGGTGCTTTTGCAGTAAGTTTGATTTCTCTATTCATGCATTTTGCCATGAGATAAAGTACAAATAAAAAAAATAAAAGCAATCAAATTAACAATCTGAGTATGATGTTGAATACCTGAGTTTTATGTATACATTTTGAAGAAGCTTTAATTCGCAAAGGGATATTCACTTTTTTTTTTTAGAAACCTCTTAACTGGAAAATGAATTTTTCAAAGCCAGGAATGTGTAGTTACCACAGATAAATGCATTTCCATAGGAGTAGTCACACAGGATGAGGATAGAGTCGAAGATTGGTCCTTATTGCAGTGACCAAAACAGTATAATTATTTTTTTCCACATGTTTACATATCATTGCATAAATTCTAAATCAAAACAAAATTTTGTAAAAAAAAAAAAAAAAAGAAATAAAATCTAATTAGTTTACTAGTAAGCTTTAATACTTCATAATAAAGTAATAAATCTATACATTTTGCTGTTTGTTATAGAATTGGTATAAGTCAATGAGTGTTTCACAGCTTGATAGCTAGGGTTTCTACAGGGCTAACAAAATTTATTTAGGAAGTCTTGAATTTAATCATAGTTGTTTTTTGTCTTAAAAAGTCTCAAATGAGCCTAGATTTCCCATTCAAGATATTTAATTAGATTTAATTGTAGACCATAAAATTCCACATTTGTACATTCTGTCCTTATTTTGTTAACTTTTTTGTTTTGAAAAATATAGCAGCATTAATTTGTTCCACTTGCTGTAATCGTGGCTAAGGAATTTGGTTATCATTGCTCTGACAACACTTCAAAGTTCTTGATGTAGGGCAATAAACATTCTTGTTGGAAGGACATTAGGCTTTCTAATAAAACCCTGAATAAATTACTTCTCCTAGATTTAGCCCAAAGTAGTTTATACAGACAAGTTAAATGAAAACATTCTTGTTTATTATTAACAACTTGGCCCTTTCTCTTAAAGTATTGCATATTTTTGGCTTGATTTCAGAGAGCAGTCATTATAAAACTTAATGCACACAGTTTGAAGACACTGAAACTTCATCAACTATAATAAGTTCTGGAGTCACATGCAATAGTGGAAAAACAGACATCAGTAGATAAAGTCATATTTGCATTTTTAAAAATAACTTTTTCTTTTCAGCCAGCTTACCTCTTATGCAGAGCAATATGTGGAGGAGGGGCAGCACCTTATGTAGCATTAAACCAGAAAAAAGTCCCTGGTACTTTTCTTTCACCGCTTTTTCAAATGACTTGAATCCACAAAAGCTGCATGGTGAAAGTTTTTGGTGGTTTTGAAACCTTGTTATACCTTCATACAATTAAACCCTTCAAGTTTCATAGATGTCCTACTCAGAACTGGGTGCAATAACAACTAAAAGTATCACATTCATATAATAAATTCCCAGTACCATGATATCGGGAGAGCTATTATGGGAACCACTAGAGGGCACCATAGTTCAACATAAAGAATTGTTTCAAATGTGAATCTAAACGATGTTGCTGAAAAATTGAATGCTAAACATTACTTATTGTTGTTTCCTAAAGTGGGATTTGTCATAGCACTGTATATCTTGTTTTTGAAATGTATGAATCAGTTGATTTTAAAATAAATTCTCTTGTAAAAATCAACTTTGTGATAGTTTTTATTTTCTCTTTTTTAGTTTTGATTTGATCATTTTTGTGTTAAACCTTTAAGTTAAATGAATCTGAGTAAAACTTATTCTCTCTGTCTTCTAAAGGATCTGTAACTCAAGATGTCTAAAAGCGAGACAGAAGAGTTGATAGAGATCGAGATTGATGAACGGGAGAAACAGGCATGCCTAGAGGAAGGGTAAGCTAAAGATCACTTAAACACTTAAAACATGTGCAGAGCCTACATGTTTTCATTCTCATTGTCTTGCATTTGTAGCATTGAGGAGCAGACCATCACAGCTTCTGATTTGATTCAACAAGATATTGACATCAATGAGCCCATTGGCAATCTGAAGAAGCTTTTGGAGCCTCGCGTCCAATTCTGTCTGGATGTATTTGACATCTGCTTACAAGACATTCAGGTAAGATCGGTGTGGGATTGGATCATCTCATATTTTGAAGCAAATATTTTGTACTTATTTGTTATTTTTTGTTTTTCAGCTTCACCCGGATCACAGCCTCTTCGATCAGGGGGTAAAGACGGACGGCACCGTGCAGCTCAGCCTGCAGATTATTGCCAAACCAGGTACCAGTTCAGCCAGAATTCTGAACATGATTGTCCTAAAACCTAAATTTCACTAAATCATCATGTGTGGTGTTTGTCTTTGCCCAGGGGAGGAGAAGCTGAACATTCTGGAAATAGTGAAGCCGGTAGAAACAGTAGAAGTTGTGATTGACCCGGATGCAGCGGGAGAAGATGGGACGTTGGTGGAGGAGGGACAGCTCATCGCAGTAGAGCGGTCCTCCCTGTCCGATGAGACGTCGGAGCAGGTGACACGCTGGGCCGCAGCGTTGGAAGGTTACCGCAAGGAGCAGGTTCGGCTTGGAATACCGTACGGTGAGAAACTCCTTCACTAAAACCTTTAATCTCACGAGCCATGGCTGTAAGGATCCTAACCTTGCTTTTCCTCAGATCCTTTGCTCTGGACAGCTGACCAGGTGATCCACTGGGCTGTGTGGGTCATGAAGGAATTCAACATCGACGAGATGGAGATCGGCAGCATCCACATTCCCGGCAGAGAGCTCTGCAGTTTCAGCCAAGAGGAGTTCCTTCAGAAAGTGCCAAACGGAGAGATACTGTGGAGCCACCTGGAGCTGCTGCGCAAATGTACGTCACAACAAGCCTCTGTTTGCTCTAAATGCTGGAAGGGTTGTTTGTTGTTTGCTAAATATTCGCCTCTATAAAGAGAGTAATTCTTTATATTTATCTCAGACGTGTTGGCCAGTCAGGACCAGTCGGGCGGGGACGCCACTGTCACTATAGATCAACGTAAGTGTTACAAGTGATCCAGTTACACTTACCTGAGTTTGGTTTGATGTGTGGGACTTACGTTATCCTAGCACAGAACAAAAGTGACTCCTAAATATATTAGCTGCGATGTGCCTGATCACTTGTTTGTCTTTGTAGCTGTTCAGATAATTCCAGCTCAAGTGAGCACTCCCACTGCTATAAAAGTACTGAAACACAACCGGGGCCCCAGGGCCCCCAGAATTTCAGGAGAGGAGCGCAGTTCCCCTGGCAACCGCACAGGTAACGTCTCACACAAACTTCAACATGTATATAGTTTAATTTCCCATTGAGGAGTTATATCAATAAACTTATACATTTCTATATTACTGAACTACATTCTAGAGATAATACCATTAATTGGGTTTATTATTGGCCCTCATATAGAAATGATTGTTGGCGAATTTGATTGATGCTAATTTCAAAAACTAATTTTATTATTTCCTCTGTGATGGCCACCCTGTCTCCATGGTTTCCAGGTAACAACGGTCAGATCCAGCTGTGGCAGTTCCTGCTGGAGCTCCTGACGGACAAAGACGCACGAGACTGCATTTCCTGGGTCGGAGAGGAGGGAGAGTTCAAGCTGAACCAGCCGGAGCTTGTGGCGCAGAAATGGGGCCAACGCAAAAACAAGCCGACGATGAACTACGAGAAGCTCAGCAGAGCCCTGAGGTTTGATTCTCCTCATTATTGTTTTTCTTTCTCAGAAGCCCTGGTTTATTTTAGATGCATTTTACCTTGAAGTTTAGGGACTTCCAGGAATTGAACTTTAACCTTGGTGTCAAATTGATGCAGAAGTTACCTAATAATATTTGGGCTTAGAAACATTCCTGATTGATAGTACTAAATTTATTGATCTCAAATTTGGGACTTCAAAAATTCCTAATTACTTCCAGATTTTCCTTTGATTTCATTAAGTTACCTCCTAAATTTGTAATTTAATTAATTGCTTCTTTCTTTGATTTTGTAAAAAAAAAAATCTTAAGAAATGAATTGGCTGAATTATTTAGCTCCACATGTGGCATTTATAGCAGTATTAAAACCCCTTGACATTTTATTAAGTTATACCCAGACACTTCAGTGTGTTGGTATAACACCAACACACTGATGAGGAAAGTGTTTTATATGATAATAGTGTCTATTTGTGAATTTATTCATAAAATAAAGTTAAATTAAAGGTTAGGCATGCTAGTTTGATCTTTGGGCCCCTTTAGTCTGACACTGTGCAACCAGATGCCTTCAGACATCAACTAATAGCTACATTAAGTCCAGTCATGCTCACATGTGACTTCAGTATAAATCTACCTGTTATGTGAAAGTCTCAGAGGTTCAGTAGAGGAAGTTATTGAAGACCAAGAAACACAGGGATGACGCTGTGGGGAGGTTTAAATTAGAGTTAATACTAAGCCTTGAATGATTCAATCCCTTATGCAGGAATGAAAAGGGTTTTCCCTGAAGGTCTGGTAAAGACAGGATAAGTCATAGGAGCAGCTGAGAGGCCTGCGGTGACTAAGGCGGGAGAGTCTAGTGACGGAACAAATAGTAATGATGCAATCCACGAATCTGAGCTTCATGTAAGAAAGGCAAGGGTTTTGCCTCAAATCATACAGGGGACAGACAAAATAAAGAAGGTGCTCTTCTTATATGTGACTAAAACGTTTTGTCTTGCATGAAAAGGTTATGTGTAGAGCAGGGGTCTGCAACATGCAGATCCACCCCCCACTGTGGCCCAAAAATGCTAAAGAACTTAGCTTTACTTCAAATGTAAAGGTAATCAAAAATGTAGCAGTTTTTCTCACATAAGTTATTTTTCACTAATTAAACCTCAGGGTTGTAAAGGTTGCTGACTTGTGTTGAGGAAAGTTTGCATATTCCCCTTAAAGCACCTCTTGAACAACAACCTATAATGCATCATGCTTTGAGGAAGCATTTTCTCCACCAAGGCCAGGCACGCTTAGATTAACGCATATTTCTTCTGTTTACACTTCTGCGGATGTGACAAAGCCTCGTAAAGCAGGTGAAGATGGAGTTATTAAATCTATTTATATTGCTTGGACTTGTTTAACCAGTTTTCATTTTTCCTATAAGTAAAAGTGAATCTTAAGGAAGGGAGTGCTTGTGATCGAAGTATCAGCTGAAACTCACGTGGTTTGTTGAAAAAACATCTTGGCAGTTTACTGATAATAGGTGAGGTTTTTACTTTAGCAAAGCCCATCCCAGCTGCTAATAATAAACTAGCTTTACCAAAGTGCTTGTTTTCTTTATATTGGAGTGGAAACTTTTTCCACTTCAGTTGGCAGGAGTGTCTCTACTGTTTATATTGGGTGAAGGTGATATTTCTCCAGTGAACAAAGTCATACACAGTGCCTTAAAGCTGCAGTATGTAATTTTAATAAAAAGTTTTTTACATATATTTTTAAAACTGTCACTATGTTGTGACAGTATAAATAAAGCTCCTCCACTTCCTATCACTACTTTTGCAATCTGCAGAAATGCACAATTCACAGTCAAAAACAACCAAACAGAGCCAGAAGGAAGGTTTTATCGCTCTCAATCACTCATGTGTACGAGCTGCTAAATGTGCTAATGGCAGAGAAACAAATTACCATTCCGGAAAACCTCTTAGTTGTCGTCATCGGTGTCCATGCTAACTAGCAATAGCATTAATGACAGCCTCTGCTGTCAGGAACTAGTGGTGGCGCAGCAGAGAGCAAGGAGGACAGTGTGAGCGGTGTGTACAGGAGGGTGATTAACAGCGCTAAGACCCTCCTTCTGGCTCTGAGGTTATTTCTGGCCATGCTGTGTATTTCTGCAGGTAGCACTAGGAGAAAGCTGAGGAGCTCGTTTGTTTTTGTTTTTTTTCCCACAGATTATTTGTCTTATACTGTCATTATAAGAAATATGTAAAACATATATCTATATTTTTAAATAAAAGTTATATACTGCAGCTTTAGAAATAGAGTGGAGATGCACACTGTGCTTTTTACTAATTATCAACTTTGCCTGTTGCGGTTCAGGTACTACTACGACGGGGACATGATCAGCAAAGTGCAGGGCAAGCGCTTCGTCTACAAGTTTGTGTGCGACCTGAGGACTCTGATTGGCTATAGCGCCGCCGAGCTCAACAACCTGGTGACGGAGTGCGAGCAGAAGAAACTGGCTCGCATTCAGATGCACGGCCTCGGACAGCCCATCACCACAGTCACGCTGGCCACCACACTAGACAAGGACAGCTGAAGGAGGCCGCGGCGCTGGCTGGAAATCATGCGTCCCTTTATTCACAAAGCTGATCCCCGATCAGTGTGGATTCAAAACTTTGTTGTATACACAGTTAAATTCAGCTTAGACTGAGGCAGGTGATGTTTTTTTTTTAGCTTTTCACTAACTCTACCCAACAGAGGCGAGCTCAGGATGAGAAAAGAATGTGTTTATAATTACAGATTGTCGTGTGCATGGCTGAATGAGTGACTGAAACTGCTATTAGAGGCTTGGTGTTGTGCGCTCCTTGTCTGTAATCCACTGTATATACAAATATGTCACGTTTTTTGATAGCCACGAAGGCAAGTGTATTTTCATAAGACCCATTTTGTATTTTATTTAGTGCGTTTCCCTGAAGTGCTGGACCCTTTTATGTCCACTAGGGGGGAATAAAGTGACAAACATTTTCTATCAACTTTGTGTGAACTGTAAATCTTTTCCAGATTCCCCACTTATGCCCCACAAAAGAAAAGAAAAAACAGCCAGTCATATGTACATTCAAAATTTATTTATGGAATGGGGGAGTGTAGAAAGCTTTTCTGACTTTAAGCAAATGTTTCAAATCACACACAAAAGGAAGGTCACTAAAAACAATGAAGGGGGGCGGGTGGGAAAGCATTTAATTAAACATTCACCTGATTTAAGAGCTTCAGTTGGTGTCTGTACATTTGCAGAGGTGATATGTGTTGTATTTTCATAATAATGCAATATATGCATGTCACATTCATGGTAACTATTATAATAACTTAAGGGGAGTTGAACACGTCTTTCGCTTTGAGGAGCATTACAACAGATATGCAAGGAAAGAAACGTTACAGCACTGTACATGTATACACAGCAGATGTAGAAAAATAGAAAGGGTTGATTTGGTGAAGGAATGTGGTGTAAATACAGAACCGTCTGGAGAACATCTGAGCACTTTCCAGTAAGTACTGCCCTAAGTAATGTTTGATTAACAACTCCTGCTCTGTACAATATTGCTGCCAGATCTGAAACAAAAAGGGTCGATGTGAGGAGTTGGCGGGATTTTTAGACGAGGACAAAAGAGCAGACAACTGGAAACCATCACTTCAGTGGCGCAACAACCCCAGACGCTCCGTCGGCCGAGTATTTACGATCAAGATATTAGTTAAATCAGGAATGACATGCTTTACTAAAAACAAAAACAGCTTTCTAAAGCTTAACATAAAAGGGATAGCTCAGGATCCAGGAGTGAGGTTCTGTCCGAGGTTAGAAGCAGATAATATCTTACTTGCAATACATTACTGTCTTTACTGTTTGTGTCTTCATTTAGTATTTTTAAGCTCCAAAACTTTAAAAACATCAACTGCATAAGAAAAATAGTGCAAAATGTTGATTTTTAAACTGCCTCACGTTTCTGACCAGAAAAGCTTTTACACGTTCCATTCTCAGTACGTGTTTCACACAGGAAGGTCATTGGTGGCGCACCTCTGAGGTAAATAATCGCTTTTGTAGAAATACCCACCGACTGCAAATGTGACTAATATATACAGCATAAGTAAATAATAACAGTCAAATACATGATTTTCTCACAGCAGGTTTAAAAGCATAGAAACATATTTTACTGTTGAATTAAATTGTATTTTTACCCTCCTAATATTACAGATGCAGAGCTGCAAGAGCAGCTCAATGTTTCTCCTTGCTGCTGTGCCTGAAGCTCTGTTCATATTAGTCAATTTAAAGAGTAAAACTTTATATTTTCATGCTTTTTATTCAGATTTCTTCTGAAACCTTTCCTGTGCATGTAACAATGCTGATCCTGAAGTTGTACGCATGATTCACACGAAGCATGATGGGTTAGAGCGAGGTGAACACTAAATTATCTACAGCAGGTAAGATACTAACTGCTTACGATCTTGCCACAGAACCTCGTTGCAAAATTCTGGACTACCCCTTCAATCTTCGTTCTAAAACAAAAGAAGACATCACAAAGTGCGGCGACAGTCGGCATCAAAATTAACGCTTTTCATATTTGGTGATAATAGTCAGGCTTCGGAAATGACGAGTGCATAGAAACGCAAACAGTAACACGATCTTCTTCCTTTCAGATTCTAGTAGACTTCATATTTTACACGAGGAGAGAGCATTTGGCCCATGCAGCTAACGCAACAGTGAAGCATGGAGATGAGCGGATTTCAATTAAAGCAAGTCTGTGCGACGACAAAGCAGAACATATTCTCAATACTATTTTAAATTTTTTTTTCTCCTTCATATCACGAGATCACAAAGTTGACACTGGAAATATACAATCCTGCTCAAATATCTAGAAGGAGGTCCGCTCTCAAGACTTCCGCATACTTCGATAATGCCATGCACTACATTTACTTACAGCTAATCTCTGGCTTATTATATTACACATGAAAAAACAAAACATTAAATATCATCAGCTTTTAATATATTTTGATTGAGGATATATTTTTTCTGTTTTCTGCTTTTTATGCAAAACCTACCTGAAACACTTCAGTCGTGCGGCGAGGAGCTGTAAGAGCCCCGACCTGTTATCTGAGGGCAGATGATGATGTCATATAAACACAAAGGTATTTCCTGTACAAACACCACGAGGAGTTGTGATTGGCTGAAACGTGCAGGTAAACCGGGGTACCTTTGTCTGCTTGGGGGGGGGGGACTTTATAGCTCTGTACAATCAAGCAAGAAAAAAAAAAAAGATTAAAAAGATATTCGTTCCATGCCAGCATCCTTTGGCCCAAACCCCTGACTGAGACATGCAAAAGATTGATCTTTTCTGTTTGAAACGTTAAAAACCAGCTTTGGCAGCCGCCCTCGTGGTCCTTGCAGGGGCTGAGGGCAAGGGATCAGAATGGAAGAGAGCGCGACGGTGACCGTGTGGAGCTGGGCGGGGCACACCTGAAGGAAACGTCAGCCAGCGGTCCTTCAGTTCTGCATCTGCTCGAAGAATTTGTAGGTCGGGTTCTCGTAGCCGTTCTGCTGCATCTTGGCCAGATGACGCTCCTCGGGAGTCACTGCTGCGTCCACCTTCAACAACAACAACAAAAAACACAGAAAAAAAAGGGAGTTTATGAAGGAGGAACTTTACAGAATATCACATCATGTAGGTTTTAGCCTTTTACCTCGATTACACCGTGATGGATGGAAGTGTATTGCTTCTTTCTCAACATCACCAAAGTAATGACGATGACTGTCGCTATGACGACCCCTCCAACCATAAGCCCGATGATGGCGCCCTTGTTGGACCCCACGTCCTCAGCAAAAAACACCTACAGATGAGATGCGTCAGTAAGGACAATTTATCAGTACAATAAAAGGGACTGAATGCTACAAACACACAAAATGTTGTAGCATTTAAACAGCTTTCTTGTATTTGGTAAAGTGACATTTAAAAAGTCTTTACAATATGGATGCATTGTTGCAATCTTTGCTATCATAGGATGTATAAAAACTTTTGCCAAAAAATTAAGATTTTTTAAGTAACAATAGGGTTTCTACCCCTTTATTCATTTATTGGGTTTAATTTTTCAGAACTCAGTTTTTCCACTATATGTACTGTTGCAAAGTGCATATACTTTCCAAAGTTGGAAAGTACATATATTTTTCAAAGTACATGTATAAAAGCTTCACTGAATTTATGATGGATGGATCTGGCAGAGCACAAAAGAGAGAAAAACGTCTGGAAGTCTGAATGTGTCAATTTTAGTTTTTGTTTATTTTTTTTATTTTAATCCAGACCAGGAAAAGACTCAATCTGGGTTCCAGACTGCGTAGGAATCCTGTTCTAAACTACTCTGGGAGGTGGGAACGTCCTGCTTGGGGATCCCTACCAGTTTTTGATGGTAAACCTCGTATCCAGCGCTCTGCCTCTCTTCGGTGTCCATCCGCACCTCTGGCATCTCTTCTGGCTTCAACGCAGAAACTGAAATCAGACATATCAATCTTATTTGAAAACAGAAAGTTTCACTAAAAGTGCTTTTGTCACATACCAGCTTACAGGAAAAAAAACAAAAAAAAAAAAACACAAAGCAACAACATAATGACTGACAAGAATGGTTTTATAGCTTCAAAGGGACAAAAAAAAAAGTCCCTTCAAGCCCAGAAGTTAAATTCTTTCTATTCTCAAGATATGAATGCAGTAAGGCCACATTACCAGGTACTTTCCTGAACAAACAATGTGATGAATTTGATTGGCTGAAATGTGCATATAAATATCCTCTGTCCTTTGTCCGACCGGTCTGAGTGGAAACTATCTCCAAAAAAACTAAAAAGGATCAGAAAGACTTGCCTCCAAGCCAGTTGTATTTATTTTGTTTTTATAATATCTAGTAAAACCACAGTGAGAAAAAGAGACAGAAAATAAAATCCAAACTCATCAGTTTTTATTCGGGAAACTACAGATAATAGATGTTTTAAATATAACATGCTTCTTTATGCATGCGCACTATAGCCAGCAGCATTTTACAACAACAACAAAAATACGTTTTAGTTATGCAACGTGTTGCATGATGAAGGCAGGTTGTGAAATAAGAGTGTGGAGTTTAGTAAACTGTAAAAGTTTATTGCACTGTAAACTATTGCACCTGCAGATGCAGTTTATATATATACAGATTTCAGTTTTGGGAAAATATGACATTACGATTCATGTTGGTACCAGAATAAAAAACAAAAAGAGTCCATAAAATAAGAATTACATATATCTGTGCGAAGTAAAAGAGCAGTTCATCAAAAATTTGTTGATATATTTTAGTTTATGACAGGTGAAAAAATCCCTAAAATAATGACTGGTAAAATTTTTTTTTTTTATTAACCTTTTTTTTTTTTTTTTTTTTTTTTTTACATAATCTACTTTTAGTATCATCAAATATATATATATATATTAAAAAAAAGGAATTATAAAGGGTGTTGCAAACATAGATGCATACCAGGTCGTGTTGGGAGTCCTCTGTCTGGATTGGGACGAGCATCGACAGGCTCAACTGCAGAGAAAAACAGAAAATCAATGTTGAATAGGAATAAACTGAACTTCTGATAGCTGTTGTGGGTTCACTACTGTCTGTGACTTTATGCAAGTTGCACCCTCAGGGAATCGTGGTTTGTAACAATTACAACCTGCTTTCATGTATGCGACTTGCAACTCTAAATTACAGGCGCGTCATGTGATACGTTGCGCTAATGAATCTGGGTTTTCCATAATAAACAAAAAGTTTTACAGAGACACTGAAAGCAAAAGAGAGTCGGCATTGGCGACGGCCGCTCAGACAGTTGCCTGTGTGGGAGAGAGCTGCAGAGAACACAAGTAATGACGCCTAAAGTTCAGCTAACTGAGACATTATACTAACACCCGAGCAGACCATGTAATACTAATGAAATGTGCTGGTAATATTATGCTGCTTTTCAAAACTACTGAATTTAAAGTAGTCCAATTGGACATAAAAATCCTGTTAAGTACATTTAATCTAATGGTTGTTTTAAAAATTATTATTAAAGTTCACCATTCACAAGTTTTACTTCAACTAGACCCCTTTACGTTAAGCATTACCATGGTTCTCAGTGTTTGGCTGGTTGAAGCTCTCCGGGTGAATGAAGCCCAGCCCGTCCAGGCCGGGTTCCATCGGAGCAGAGCTGTAGGCCTGGTCTGGCATCAGCGCGTCGTTGCCATAGCTCACCCTGCCGTCCACCTGCAAACGCAGAGGGACGTTAATCAGGACGCGTAAGAGTGAAAGGCTTTCCAAATCTGACGAGCCGTCCCCAAAAGACTGAGTCACAAGAATGATTGATGGCCTTAAGAGCCAAAATTATGCAAAGACACTGAATAAATTCTCCTAAATCTGTGATCCCACAGTCTGATAGATTTGTTTGGAGCTCAGCTTTTATTTTTGTGCGCCCACCATGTCAGCATTTAAGTTTCTTTGTGCTTCGTGACTTTGTCCCAACTGTCATATTGTTTTGGCTTTAACGCTATTTATACATGCAGGAGGCATATGTGAGTGGGAGCAGCCTGACTCACCCGCCCGTCGCTCTGCAGGGAAGAGACTTGCTGAGACAGCTCAGACTGGACCCTCTGCACTATAATCGCTGGAAGGGAAAGAAACAGAGTGAGCATGGAAGGCAGAGACAGTGGGAGGAGGTAAGTGAGTAAAAGTAGCTAGCTCAGTTAGCATGATGGTGCCATGCTAACGGAACTGAACTTAGAGTTGCCTTACAGCAGGTGATAGGATGTAAAATTACCTAAATTAAGATTCTTTCATCCTGACCATTTGTCAATGTAACAACAATATTTAAAAAGATATGTCTTATTGTTGCTGTAGGGTTAGGATGACCTCTTCGCTCTCCAAAGAAAACTTCTAATAAATTAGTAATAGCACTGAGAATCTAATATTGGATTCATTCTCTGTCCTTACCAAATCTCCCACACGCATCACATATTGCGCCTGATTCATCCACCGCCTCAAACTTTCACAAACCTCCTCGCAAAGTGACTAATCCATCCATGTGGAGCACAGTGTTGTCTCAATGTCTTTTTGCGGCAAGTTAATCACATACTGTGGAACAATTTTAACACAGTTGAATTTTATGTTATATGACTGTCAGCTCACTATTATTATATTGGACTCCAGTTGATTAAGCATAGGGAACCAGCATAATCCTGTGTCAGTGAGAGGAGAATTTGTTGATTTCTGGTTGTACAGCGAAAAGATAATGTTACGTAAGTTGGCACCTAATCGCTTCCGAATCAGATAAACTGCCTCGCTCAAGTATTTATATCCCTTAAGCTTTATTTTTGCATTTTATTACAACCACAATGTAGCTAAAACCACAGAGTCAATACTTGATACTCATCTGTAGCTGCAAGTCATTTGGGGTTTACTTCCACCGGCTTGACTCATCTAGAGGCTGATTTCTTCCTCCCAAATTAGCTCAAACTCAGTGAGATTGGATGGAGAAACTCTGAGTATTGGCACAGATTTTGAATTGGTTTTGAGGCTTTGACTAGGTCATTTGAACACAAGAATGTGCTGATCTGATCCATTCCATTGGAATTGTGCTGACTTGTCTGTTTACAAGTTATTGTCCAGATGAAAAATGAACCTGGCCAGCTTCAATTTCCCTGTAGAAGAAATCTTCTCCACAACATAATGCTGCCACCATTGTGTTTCACGGTTCAGTATTTTGAACAGAGGCAAAATAAAAAAATTTTATGTTGGTCTCTTCTGACCAGAGCAGCCTTCGGTTTGTGGTGCCTCCTTCAAACAGAGGTCCTTGGGCTTCGTTTCAACAAGAAGGAAAGCCTTTCCATAAAAGCCTGATTTGTGGCCTGTGTGACTGACATTTGTCCAGTTAAGCTGTGGATATCTATAGCATGTCATGTCTTGGCGCTTTGACAGTGATGTTGTAGTCTTAACGTGTTCTGTTTATAGACTGTAAGATATTTATCTGTAAAAACCTTTAAAAAGCAGGTATCTAATTCACAGCTACTTCCTACTTTGTACTTCTATCACCTAAAATATATATTTTTTGTTTGCTTGGGATTAGCATCATGTCAAACCAAAACAAGAGTATTTAAGGATTAGGCTTGTGTGCCATTTTGGATCACAGCTAATTACTGCAAACAGTCAGTAAAAAAAAAGTGTTCTCCAAATAAATCCCTTTAAGTGCAGAGGATTTGTGTGACAAAGTGAGTCCAAGTCGTCATTAGGAACACTTACCAACTTGTTTTTGGATCTCAGTTGCCACACTGGGCACCTTGTAGAGCAGACCTAGAGACTGATTCATCCTCTCATCAATCACACGAAGGTGAGTCAGAACCTAAAGGTCAAGAGGTGAAAAGAGAGGTCAGAGTCAAAACTCCAAACCATATTTTCCACCAGAAAAAAGCAAGCGGTTGTGGTGTATAGGTTTCAGCACCTGCGGGCGGATCTGAGCAGCCTTCTTTGGGTCGACGGTGCGGACGTGTTCGTAGTGTTTCAGTGTGTGCTGCCTGTCCTTCTGTTCTGCACGGACGTACTTCTTCAGCAGGCTCAGCACCTGTCGGGGCTGTCGGTGACACCAGTTATTAAACATGTACATGTTTCAAGCCAGTTTCTGTTTATTAGGGTAGAAACGGAAACGCTACACTCTGATGAAGTGTCTTTTAAAAAGCATTCACATTCCTGAGACTTTTACACATATTGTCACATTATAACCACAAACCTCAGTTCATTTAATTGGGATTCTATTAAATAAACCAAAGAACTAATAATAATACATAATTGGATATACAGTCTTAGTTGCAAGAAATGGAAACCTAAACAGGTTTAGCAGACACATTCCCTGTCTCTGCTAAGAAGAAATATTCCCACAGCATAATGCTGCCACCACCGTGTGGGATGGTGTTTCTGAGAGATAAATGATCTTTACTTTCAGTCACACATAATGATTTGCTTGTAAATTATGATATTTCATTTTTGGCCTCATCTAACCTGAGGATCTTCTTCCATATGCTTCCCATTCTAAAACCAATTGCTTTCATGGGATTTCAATTAAGAGTACACAAATGCACGCCACACTTTTGAGATATTCACTTTCCTTTTACTACTGCAATGATGCACGACATTTGTTTTGGTCCATCAAATAAATTCCTAATAGAACATGCAGAAGTTTGTGGTTGTGAGATGAGACGATGCAGAGAGATTAAAGACGCGTGATAACTTTTATAGGCAGATGTAATTAAAATGTGGTTCTGCAGGTGTGTGTGAACGTGCAGAAATACCCGTGGAGGATTAGCCTGAAGGGCGCTGAGATAATTTTCCAGAGCCAGGCGCCTGCGGCTGTTGAGCAGGGCCTCCACCCGGGCCATGTGCGTCTCCACCAGCTGCTGCCGCTCCTCTGCAGCCTCCTGCTCCAGGGCTTCCACCTTCTCCTGGAAGTGCTACATGCACGACACATTTCAGAACCCAGTCAATTAGTGTCAGGGCTTCTGCAGGTTTCACCAACTCAAATTTAAGACCCTTTAAGATATTTTTAAGACCAATACGAATTGAATTTAAGACCTATACCGCCACAGAAATGAACAGATTTTGTCCAGCCAACTGCCGATAAACTTGCACTTACCCAGGATAGATGGAAAAAAGCTAGGTAGCTAGTAAGGTTATATTAACAGATAGTAAGTGGTAGCTTAAATCACACTGAGTCACAGGAAGTAGGGGTGCATAGATAAATCGGCCAAAGTTTCCTTAATTTTGGGAGATCGGTGATCAGCCGATACATATATGTGAAGCCGATCTTATGCATCAATCTAATCTACCTCCATAAAGGTCTAACATGTTTTGTTCTATTGTGAAAAAGGTTTGACTGACTGTTGACAACTCAGTGGCTTTCTTTCTATGTTTAGCAACATTTCACACAAAAAAATCAATATTGGCCTAAATCGGAATCGGCAAATCGGGGTTTTTAAAGATCAATAATCAGCCAGAAAACTGCAAACGGTATACCAATTTTGCCTGACAAAAAAAGTCCCACAACACATAAAAAAAAATACATCCAATATACGAGATTAAATAGTCCTCTTAAAACAAAACTTAAGACCTGGGAATAAGCTAGAAAAGGCCAACTTACTTTTTTATATGAGTTTAAAACAATTCAAGGCTTTAATTTTGGATACTTGAATTTAAGACTTTTACAGTCTTAAATTCATGGACAGCCTGGTGTGATGCTAGAAGAATGTAAATTTTTAACTGGGAAAAAATCCCTTTTAAAGTTTTGATGTGAATGATTTCGTTACAGTCCATTTCACTTCGTGTGACTGCAACTTTACTTTCATTTCACTGAAACAAACACTTGAGTCCCACCTGAATTACAGCTTTCTTATCAGACCGAGGAAGGTTCTTCACTTGTCTCTCCGCCTCCTCCCACTCCCTCATCACCTGAGAGTCAAACAACTTACGATTACATTACTTGACACCAGAATGATCCATGCGTGGGTGTTTCGGATGTCAAGTCACACACCTGAGACATTTTTTCACGGTGTTTGGCCTCCAGGCTTTCTTTCGCTTTTCGGAAATCCGTGTGCTCGTTGTCATCCCCGGGCGATTCAAGGTACTGATCCACCGCATCTGGAGGACTGGGCGCTATGGTGGGCACTGAATGGGGGGAAGATGAGAGGAATGAATCCAGAGTGGACTGTATATTGTATACAAAAGATGGTGTGGGAAATTAGGGGAAAAAGCATAATTAGTCTTCACTGATAAGCAGTTAGTCACATAAAAGCAGTCATGTACACATCTTGAAGTATTTCACAATCTAGCAATTGACACGAAGGCTATGAAAAGTCACAAAGTCTAAAAACTCTAAAAAAAAAAAAATCATCTTTGGGTATCTGCAGACAAGCTGCAACACGCTGACTCAAGATCAGGGCAAACTGCGCAACAGTTCTTTCGCTCACAACTTCTTTCAGCTATGAGCCCTCAGCTGACACAAACAGAGAGAGAGAGCAACAACCGTAAACTCTGCAGAACAAAGCATGCAGATACACGAGTCGAAACGCATGCAGACGCACCTTCTTTGTCTTCATGCTGGAAGAAGAGTTAGTAATTTAGGTCAGCAATAATTACATGACATGGATTTAAATCTAAATTGCGGCTGTCAAAAGGGCTCTATCCTTGATTGACTCACGGCTTCCTTTTTACGCAACATCTTAACTTTGTTCTCCGACTTCAGAATTCAAACATCACCAGTCCAACTGCTGACTGTGTTTTATAGAAAAAATGGTTATAAAATAATACAGTAGGTAAAAGTTGATATTATTCTATCAAAAAAAAAAAAAAAAATAAGCTAACACCTGCAATCATCAGTTGTTTATTCTTCATCTCATAGCATTCCAAGCAAAACTATAACTTTCCATATGCTTTTAAATGAATAAAATGTTGATTTTATTCATTTAATTTTTTACTTAATTAATTTTTTCTTTCTTCATTTAATATTTCTTTTAATTCAGCCAGATAATTATTTTGGGCATAAAAGAATGTTCCTTCCCTGAAACTAATAAAAGTGACGTACAGAGGAAGGTCTGATAGGTTTCCTGCCTGAAGCTGTATGAGGTCAGGTCGTTCTTGCTGATATTTACGTCTTCCTGCTTTGCTTAAAGACACCCACGGCTAAATAATAAACCCAAGCTCCCAAATAAAACCCGAAAGCAGTTAATGGCTCTTTTACGTTGTCTCAGTTACTTCTGTTACAGGGTTGGTTTCGGAATCTGTTACAAAACTCAGCTGAAGACACCCACAGTGGTCTGCTGTCTTGTCATTTTGTGCGACAGACCTCCAGGAGCTGAGCAGCAGTGCTCTACACAGGTGGATTTTCTTTAAATTGCAGCCTGTTTTTTTGTATAATTGCCCTGTAAGCCTGTATTACAGGCTGTGCACGTTATTTTGCTTATTTAATCAATATGGGTTTTCCCAATGAATCAAAAGGATTGTCCACCCTTTTCAAATACATTCACAATGAAAAAGGAGCAACTGCACCCTCCAGTCTGGAACACCCAGACACAGAGACATGAGGGGGGAAAAATTCAACCTTTTAGATGGCTTTATAGGAGATGTAAATGGGATGTGGTCCAATTTTATTGTGTTTGGAAGGTTTTATGAAAATTATACATGTGATCATATGTTCTAGACATTGTACAAATAATCCCATAAAATTGAAGAGACATGTCCACTACTTCTTTTTGAATAATCATGTTATAAATTACAGAGATTTTCTTTTTCCAAGTTGTGATATTTTGTGAGTCTGTATGGTGAAGTTATTTCCAAATTTTCAATCTAATAGCATTCCAAGACTGAACAATAGGGTTCAAAATCTAAGTTTCGGTAAAAAAAAAAAAAGAGAGAGAAAAAAACTGAAAAAAGTAAATATTTGTAAAGAGTTTTGTTTAAAAAAGATGTTATAATATTTTAACTCTGGGTCTTACAGAGAGTCTTCAGGGTGAAAGAGACTAATAAAAACAGCAGCTGAAATAGCAGTCAAATTTTATGAATGATACATTTTATACAGCAGCCAAAACAGCTAAGTTTTGCTTTAAGTTTTTATCTACACATCATCATCTGGAACTATATGCAAGTAGGTTACGAGTCAAACAATCAACAAGTCAAAAAGCAAACAAACTAGCATTATCCTAGTACTTCAAACTAATGAAAATAATGCATTGCCGGAAAAACTGGAAAGGAAAACAAGGGAGAGATTGCAGCAGGAGGAGTGTCTGCTGAGTGAGTAAGTGTAATGTGATGAAATGTGGTGTCTTATTTCACCACTTATATATACATAGTGTTGATTTTATGAACTTAAATGACATGGTCTAGTTCTAAGAATTAGCAAATGCTTAAATGACTTTAACTAGTATGTTGGTCAAAAAATCATAACTGGGACAAATTAAGGAAAAGTAAGGAAATTGTTATTTCTTTTTTTTAATTTGAACTGTACAATATTGTTAAAGGAGTGGGTCAATCAGAAAAACACAAATTGTAAGATAAGCAAACATTGACTGTAGATTTTTTTTGTACAAATTTTGACAATTATGGGAAAATTAAGAGAATCACGTGGATGAGAATCACGTGGATGAGAATCACGTGTCGCCACCTGTAAAATCTCAAACTTTCAACTGAACTACAAGATTAAGATTAATCCCCTTAGATTAGTTGGCATAACAGAAAAAGAAATGCAGAAAGGAGTGATGGATGATGGCATTTCATGCTCAACACAAGACAAGACTATACACAGTCAGAGCTCTGAGTGGTTAGGAGGCATCAGAGCGACTATAGAGTATGCGAATAAGAGGAAATAAACGGTCAGCAGCGTTAGCCTGAGGACAGGGATCAGGCCGGTGAGGTGGACACTTCGTGGTCCAGCTCCAGTCAGGAAGGACTTACACGAGCTGCTACACACAGCCAGGCAGTATTCCTCCGAATTAAAGTTATTCCTGTTGCCTCCGCAGCCCCCGAAAAGGAAGGGAGCACAGCGGCCCTTTTTGGGGACGAAGTACCAACGTTCCAGCATGGCGTGACACGGGCCTGAATCGGCGCGGGCCCAGCACACCGCTGAGGTAACGTACACACACACAGGCACATTGGAACAAACGTCAAAGCAGGAATGGAGCTTCTGAATGTGATGGAAAAAGTCAAAATGAAATAAAGTGGATCAACACGAAGGAGGCGTCCAGCCTCACGTCTTACCTCGCACAACTTCCTCAACAGATTCAGTGGTGGTCGTGGTGGTGGTTGTCATGGCGACACTGGCGCTGCGCTCGTCGCTATCTTGCTCATCGATGACGTCGTCGTCTTCCTCGTCATCCTCATCGCCGTCTCCGTCCTCGTCCCTTTCGAAGGCTTCTTCTTCCTCATCCTCGTCTTCGTCGTCCTCTGCGGCAGCCGGTTGCGTGTCCACCGGGCGCGTCATGCTGCCGACAGAGGAGCCGGGTCAGTGTTTGTATTGGCAGACGGATGCAGATGTGTGCAGGTGAGCGGCGATATGACGTACCTGTTGTCAGAATATTCGTTCTCAGCTGCGCCCCACCAGACGTCAGACTCCTCCTCATTTTGTTCCGCACTGTCCGACTTGCGCTCTTCCTCCGCCGGGCAGCACACAAACTCCACACCTCGGAAACGATCGATGCCGCACGGCAACAGCATCCCGTAGTCATGGAGATTCATTGAGCGGTCTCCACAAGACTGAATAAAAGAAGTCTTCAATTAGTGAACTGCATACAAACGGTGTCCAAAAGCCAAACCACATAACCTTGAATTAAGGTTTCTGAAGCTTTACTGACTCAAATTTAAGACTTTCTAAGACCATTATGAATGGAATCTAAGACCTGTATCGCCAAAGAAATCTATTACTTTGACCAGCCAGGTGGGTAACTTTTTACTCACCCATGATAGAGGCAAGAAAGCTAACTAGGGAGCTAGCAGGGGTACATTAGCAGCAAGCCACATAATGCAATAAAGGTGACTGAGAGAAATGTCCCATGAGAAAAATACATAGAATAAATTAGATTAAATAGTCCTTTCGAGACCAAATTTAAGACCTGTGATTAACACATTTAGGCCAACTTACATTCTTCTAATGAATTTAAGACATTTTAAGGCCTTAATTTTAAATACATGAATTGAAGACTCTTTAAGGATGTGTGGACACCTTGTGGAATCATTCTAAAAGCTAGTTGTTGTGACATTTAAGCCTGCATAAGGTTTTAATTCCAACATTGCTTAAATAACTTGGTAAGTGACATACAATAGAACGTAAAATTATTTTAAAAAGATTAGGGGCACACGTATCAGCAAGACAGTGGCAGAGTAAGTCTGAAACTGATAAAAGTACAGGCTGGATGAAAAAAGCAAAACAAGATAAGATAAGTGAAGATAAACTGTGTGAAGCCAGGCCGCGCCTGCTATCCATCCTCACCTCCTTGGCTACAGTGTGCCAGTGCAGGTGACTCTCACACTTGTTCATCTGCTCCTGGTGCAGGAACTTGCACTTGTCGGGAACCAGCAGGGCGTCGCTGACAAACTCCCCGACTGCAACACAGTCATGAGGTTACTGTTGGACACTCATCTCTTCAAACGTTATCCCTCAGCTACCCACAGCTGCAGCATCCCAGCTGCTTACCCAGGCAGCGGTACGGCACCACGATGTGTGTGTGATTCCGGCACTGCTTGCGACCCTTCTTGCACCAGTTGGGAATGCTGATGGGTTGGTTGGCCTCAACAACATTTGTGATCTGTAGATCTGGGTACACCTGATAAAGGAAAACAAGTTTTCAGAATTTTATATGGCATTATCTACATTTTTGTTCTTTATGTGGGGCCTCTGTTCATCCCTGTCTGTTCCCAGTCTATCTGCAGTGACATTCTGTCTCAGTACCTCTTGGCAGTACTGCAGGATGCCCTCCTTGGTGCCAATGCAGCTCTTGGTGCCAGATGGGTCAGACTCCCATTTCCCAGTTTGTACGTTGATGTGCATGTTCAACTTCCCACAGAACATGGCCACCTGAGGCTCAGTTAGCAAACCCACAGAGTCGTCCATGGGCACCTGAATGAGAAAGATGGCAGCAGTGAAAAACCCTGGAAGAACCTGTTAAAGCTAAATTTAACCTTCTGTCAGTTTACCACAGAAGCACTGAATTAATAAGACTTTGAGCTGCAATAAGCTGGTTGCTAAGTGCTCACACCATTCAACCTTTTGATTCAATTTCATACTTTGGCATTCCTGCGGACATACCTGCCATTATATGCGGAGATTGAATTAACTGCAAATAATCCGAGCAGGATTTTCTTGAGATTTGCTTGTTTGTATTCTATAACTAAAGCCAGAATTAGCAGACATTTACAAAGAATAAAACCTGTTGGAATGGCCAAGAGATAAAAATCATAACAAAAACAAGGCAAGATGGTATTTTTTGGTATGGCTGTCTTATAACGTTCAACAATAGAGAGAGTGAAAGTAGACAACAACAAAGCAGCACTGCTCCACAATGCTTTAGCAGACAGCAGTGAACAAAAAGGATAATCAGCACAACCAGGAGTAAATAAACTAATCTATCCATTTACAGACCACCAGATGTGTGCGATGATTGTGTTCCTTTTGAGTGTTACTTTCCAGACCTTACAAAGCTGCTATCAAAGTATATTGGTGCCACAATCTGGCAAAACATTCCTAACTATGTTTATGCATAAAATAAAAGTTGAAGTCCTCTGCCTAAAAGAATCAGTGCAATATTTCCCTTCTGCAAAACATGGTTTTCTTTGCAGTTCTAATCTAACGTGAGAGACAAGTTCCATGATGTTGGTCATTGAATCGGATGGGTGGTTCAATTTCATATTTTACAGTTTGTATTTGTTTTCATCTGCCAATAACTCCAGCATTCAATGCTAAGCTGTTTGTTGTATCCTGTACAGCATAATAGCTTTCAAGAAAGAATCCTTTAAAGCTTCTATAAACACTAAATTGTAATGTCAACAAAATTCCCTTGCCTTATTTGCACAAATACAACTTGTCAGACTGGCTTTTGCACACAGCCAAACAAAGCGTGGCGGTTAGGCAGCAGCAACAACAGTCTTTGAAAGTTGAAGAAGTCATGTTCAGTAACTGCTTTCACTGTGTTTGTGGTTGTTTTCCACTGGGTGCCTTCTAAAAATATCAAAAATAATAAGCCAATCATTAAAATGAAGTGGTGCAATTGGATTACAAAAATCAAAACACATTCCTGAGCCTAGCTGCCAAAGAACGTCTATAAATGTTGTATAATGGTAATGATCAAAATTAAAAACAGTAACAACTCTTCTTGAGTCACCCCTGATACACATAAGGTGTTCATCCCTTTTTTGTGTGTTTTTTATTTTATTATTTTTTTTTACTTTTTTTAAGACATTCTTGTTGTGAGCTTTTTCAGAAGAGTGATTTATTTTTCTTTCATTGGTCTTTGTTAGTTGTCGAACTGCTCTGAGTTATCCAAGCATAACTGAACTCCTAAGTTGAAGATACCGGTACTTTATTTGTTCAAATACACAAAACAAAATTGTTCAAATGCATTTGTCAAATTACTCCTGGTTATAAGGATTAAATGCAATATTAATTTATTAATTTTTTCTTGGGAAGCTGACATGCTTAGGCACAATGCTAATTGACCCTCGTGGCTGGTTGATTAGCCGGGCTACCTGCTCTGGTAGCGTGTACAGTGTTGGCTAATTAACAGACATGCTGCTAACTGTAGCTTTAAGACGGCGCTACCTTAGCGCTCCTTTAGTTTCAACACCATCACTTTGGTTGGCCTTTTCTTCACCCACGGTGATATTATGGCTTGCAATAAATATACAAATACTTGATAAAATAAGAGTTAATATCTTTTTGCTTTAGGTTCATCTGAAACATAGTGTTATATCCAGGTACTAGAAATAAAGTTAAGTTTAATATTTTCATCTTAAGATTTCTTATGTTTTTATCTGATGGTTTGGCAATGAAACAACTTAATTTTAGTTTTTTAATCCCTTTAGCAAATTATCATACTTCCCTACTAAAAGAATTTCTACTGCATTAAACAATAATCATCGCAAACTAATCTGTCTAACTGGCATAGAGACACTGAGTGCATGGCGCTCACATGCAATTAGCAGAGCAGTTAATATAGTCTTAGCAATTCTTTGCAATGCTGATATTTCATACTATAATGCTGCAATAACAATAAATCCGTAATATAATGTGCAGCCTCACTATGGAGACACTTTAAAATGCTTTGTCCTTCTGATATTTTTTGTTATTTTTGTGAATAAAAATTATGGCTTCAATTAGGTTTGATAAAGCTTTTGTTTTTCTCTATAGCTTCACATCTACTAAACTGTTGGATTAACATAGTAATAAGTATGCAGATGTTGGACTTAAATGGAGAGATCATTAATAAATATTTTAACAAACACAATAAATAATTTCACATTTTAAAGAACATTTTTGCTTTCTAGAGGAGGTAGGCTAGATCTTGTACATGTAAAGAATAAACTTGCTATATAACCTCAGATGTTTGCAGTGTGTACATTTACACATTGGTACATTAAAAGGTGAACTCCTTGCTGAATATCAAAAGAAAGAACCATAAAATGGTGAGGTTTTTAGAATGAAAAATTAGAATTGTGCTGTAATTAAGGGCAGGCATTTTATATTGAGTGACATTTATGTTTGGTGGGTGGAAATAAAAAAAAAAATCTTAACCTTCACTCCAGAATAGTGAGAGTTTGAGACCCTAAATGTGTATTACTGAAAAATTACATCAGCAATGCCATGTTAACTTCTGGTAATGTACGGTACAGGCAGACAGGCCTGAGCAGAGCAGCATCTCTGGTCCAGCAGCAGCAGCTGCACAGGAGCTACAGGCGCCATCTTGCTGAGTGAAACTAATCGGTCTGCATATTTTTTTTTCCATTCTCCTCAGCAGTTTACCACTAGCCCGCAGCTATCTCACAATAGCTTAGGCAAAAACCCTCCATGCTGTTTATAGTAACAGATGGATATTTCCAAATAAAAGTGAAATGTTCGGCGTGTCGTGTAACCTTCAAAGGAGCAAACTGACGTAGAAAAATTGTTTTTCTCTTAGCAGGAGCCCGAGCTGTTATTAAAGTTTGTAGAATAAAGCTAGCAGACGTTAGCTGACTTGACCCCTGAATTTGAATCTGTTCGGGGGGGGAAAAATGACCTTTATTAAGGAGTATTTATGAGCGGATTCAAAAAATATTTCGAACCAGATTAAAAACATCCAACATGGCAACAAAGACATAGCTGTCAATCACTGACATCTAACTGTAGACCTTGACGTTGATGTGACTGTTTATCCTACGCAGTAAATCTGTGTGGTCTAACAGGCCTGTTACCGAGATGAGCTCCTGGAAAAAGACGTGAATGCTTAGAAGAAATCATTTCGTAAGCTTAAATAAAAGTGTATACCGTTTATTTGTATAACAAACCGTGTTGCATCTGTCGGATAAGTAAGACAGGCTGCCGTAGATCTACGGTTTAGCCGTTACGTCCACATTATAGCCGTTATATTAATGCGCCACATCGGTTTGCTCCGGTGTTCCACCGCTTCTGTCGACAGGCCCCGCCGCAGCCTGCCGGAGCCTGGGAACAGCTCGCAAACACCCGGCCACAGGCTGCGGCTTCTCCGCTGTATGCTCACCTCAGATGAAAGCGTCAAGGTCGCCACCAGTAAGAGCAGAAACGCCGTGTGCTCCCCCATGCCGGCCTCCTGATATCTAGCACCACCGTCGTGACCACGGATTGTGTCGCTTGGATTAAAAGAGAAACGTTTAAAGAGATTTAAACGTGTCAGCCGAGGCTCTCCGATCCCGGTGATTCTTCCTTGTTTCTCCCGGAGGTGGCGGTGGAGTAAAGCTGGAGATCGTGTTGGGATTGGAGCAGGGAGGGAGGGGGTTATGGGGGCTGCATTACGTTGTGGGTGGGTGTGTGTGTTTTTGTGTGTGTGTGTGTGTGTGTGTGAGTGTGTGTGTGTGTGTGTGTGTGTGTGTGTGTGTGTGTGATGCCAAGTATCTGAGCAATAACCTTTAATCTGCAGAAAATCTTACAGTGAAAACATTATTGTTTCATTTTGGAAGGAGTTTTATGTAGATTTGAAACGAATGATGGAGACAACCCTCAGAGAAGCCAGTCAGTGGATAATCGATCTGTGTATTTTTGCATAATGAAAGGTTTAGAGTTTGAACGAGCAGTTTAATATAGAGCCCTAAGCGTAGTGTGTAGAAAATAAATAAAGTTAAGTGCACTACAGACGTATTACTTTTGTAAAAATAAATAAATAAATAAATCTCTCGCTTTCCCAACTTTTCTAGCTATGAACCAAATTCTTGGGATGATAAACTTTGACTTTTCTGTAAACTTCCTCAGACCGACAGCTTTATAATTAACTTTCTTCGAACCTAACACGATAAAACGGATTGGTTTCGAAATCAAAGTCCATCTGGAAATCATATCTGTACTTGCTGCATCATAAATCAACCGAACACCGAGCTAATGCAAAATACTTATAAATAAAGAGCGTTGTAAAAAAAAAAAAAGAAAAGAAAAAAGATTACATTTTGCTGTTATATTGTACCCTTCATCATGTCTAAAAAGCAGTTTTGGTCAATCAAAAGACTGAGAACTTGGTGCTGCATAACCTCGCCCCCTCTGCGCTATGTGGGAGGAGACAGGATTTATATTTGATCCCGTTAAATTTTTTTCCCTCTAGCTTTCACTTACTTAAAACGGGGACTTCTTGAACTTCGTAGATCAGTGCGCGGAATGTTGCATCTGAGAAGGATTTGACTTTCCATCCTGAGACCAGGAGAACTCTCAAAAACGAAAACTGATTGGTCCAGATACCCAGATTTTAAGGAAGCCATAGAAAGAGAATAAAAATGGGACTGCATCATGCGCCACTTTTTCTTCTCGTAGTATTGGGTAAGTAAAAAAAAAAGACATTTATTTTTTACTTTTATATGTTCCATCTGACTTTATGAAGCAGCGTTTTCTTTGGAATACTTTTCACAGAAGGACTTATTTTGCAGTCTATTATTGCTTTATAATATTTGTGTTTATGCAAATATATCACTCTAAGAGTGCCAAGTAATTTAGCATTCTTTAAATTATATAATTGATGAAGCACAGTCCAGCCTTGCTTGACTTTGCAAAATCTATATTTTTGTTGTAAACAAATTTAAAAAAATCAATAAACTTAGACATGCTTTACCAATTATTGAATTACTCAAAAGTCACCTTCAATGTGATCTGACAGTTCAATTTTGTTGTATTTACAGGGTCTTCCCTACAAACAAGACAAGGTGAGTTTCTTGTAATAAACTATATATTAATTCTATTGTTTGTGAAAGTGACTTGAAATTGGCTTAAGAGTTTTGTAGTGCCATAGTTCTATAGGTAATGCTACAGTTTATACTGTTAAACAAAGAACATCAAATATGCAGCAAACTGTTCATCCTTTCACTCAAACAAGGTTTTGAAATGTCAGAGAGAGTTTGAGTCCATGCCAGGATAGACTTTAGTAGATGTATGTTATTGGCTTGACAGTTAATCTTAGTTTTATATTTGTATGCAGGTCATTTAAACCAAACCTTTACTCAATGCATGTCCACATAGATTAAGTTGCATTCAAGTTTCCTTTTGGTTTTCTTCTTACTGCTCTTCAACAACAGTGCAAACAAAGAAGAATAGGATGTGTCTGTAAATTTGCTTTAGGTAAATAAATAAAAAGGGCCACATTCAAAGACAAATATTGTTCAATAGATAACAATGCTCTTTATTTATAAGTATTATTTTTTTATCCAGTTATACATCAGTTAATGTTATACCAAACACCAAGAAGAGATTCTAACCACATGGTGATGATGAAAAGAGGGTTATTTTCAACAATTCTGTCAGAGAAAAGACCAAGAAAACAAAAGCAAATGTTTTGGTGTTTCTTCTTTAAAAGATTCAATACATATTTAATTCTGCTCTGAAAAATATGAAATGTGTGTTATGCAGAACTGACTATTTGGACTAATCATTGTATCTTTCCTATTTTAGATCATCCAACCATTACTGTCAAAAGCTGTCAACATGCCAATGTTCTTCTGGAATGCAACTGCTCAAATATGACACATGGATTAAAGTGGCAAAAAAATGACATATCAATTTATTTAAATAACATCATTGTAAAGGGCAACAAATACTCAGACAGGATTCAAATGTTTGAAAATGAAAACCCCAAAAACTGCTCTATCCTTCTGGAGAACATCACAGAAGAGGACAATGGCACTTACCAGTGTAATTTTTATGAAGGAAGAAGATATTCCAGAAACACTGTGATGTTAGGTAAGTTATAATTCTTTGCCATTTATTTTGACCAATAATGAGTTTTCTTATGTTTTGTGTTTTTAGTTTAGCTACTTTCTTTGCCAGGGCAATGATAAATGATGTTAAAATGTTTGCTTGGTAAAACATTGACAGTGATTCCCAGACTAGTTTTTGTTTTAACAACCTTTCTTTTCTCTTTGCAGAAGTCAACATAAACTCAACAGAATGTCCAGGTTAGTTCTTGTAATAAACGATCTCAAAGGTTGAGAAATAGAGTACTGTGAAAAAGTTCAACGGTGCTGACTCTGAGTTTTGAGTGTTTATTATCTGTAAGCTACAATCCTCAAAATTCCAAGCAATAAAGGTTTAAAATAATTCACCATATTTGTAAGGAAATTTGGATAAATATAAGTTTCACTTTCAGAAACGAGGATATGAAATTATTGAACTTTCTCACCATATTCTCATTTACTTATGATATACATGTATGTTATACAATTTCAAAATAAAGTGTTGATTGTTTTGAGTTAAGAACACTCATAAAATTACAAAGACTATCTGTTATGTTGATCATTTTTACTCATGTTATGCCCTTCTCCCAGTCCCACCAGTTATAGGTAATGGAAGAAAGAAAACAATCAAAGATCCTTCCACAGACCGTCCAGAAGTGTATTTTGCATTCATCATCATACCCGCACTTCTGCTCTTTGGCTGCATTTTTATTGTTTTACGGTGAGTGTTGCAAAGTACCAAATTAACTAGCTTTTAAAAGTCTTCACTTTTTAATTAATTATGTTCATTTATATTTTCTGTGCACACCATAAAACAAAATGTAAAACTTTATAAACTAAGAATCTGCCCTCGTCTTCATATGCTACCAAATTTTTAGTCTGCAGCTGCTGAATCTAGGTTTCATTTGATCAGATCTCAGCATATATAGCAACAAAGCATCATGGTAAGATTCAGAACACTGATAATAGAAAATGACAAAATTAAAAAAGAAAACATCAACATAACACCCTTAATATTAAAACATATATTAAAACAAAAGATTTGTTGTAAACTTAGTTTGTTCTGTAATTTTTATTGAATTTCTATGATTATTTTTAAACGCTGTTTCTAAATTAGGTTTTTCGTTCATCTATTTTGAGAAATTGAGCAAAACAGTGAACATCAAATTTTTGGTTAAATTGTTAAAAAGGACATTTACCTCAATGCACAATTGCAACATTGTACTTGCAACTGCCAGGCAAATTTAGCCTGTGCTTTGGTAACACCTGAGACATTCAGCATTTTGAGAAAGCGAAGAGCTGCTGAGAACGAATGAGTGATATTGAGGCTCTAGCTGGACACCAGGCACAAGTGTAAAATGTTAATGTAGATAAGAAGACAAAAAAGTGAAATGTTTTAAAAACAATCAGAATTTTGGTATGACTACATTTTGTGCACAAGTCAGCATGACTGAGGAGCTGTACCATGTCAACGTGTTAATCTACAGTTTCACTTTGTTTTTGTCACACGACAATTCAGTTTTCATACTTATCTATCAACAGAAAACGAAGGAACCAGCTACATGATAAACAAGGGGCGGAATCAGTTGGCTCCCACCTCTATTTACCTCTCATTATCTGAACGCCTGGTTCTGATGGGAAGCCCTGATCTCCTTGAAATCAGTTAAATGTTATTTGGACCTGGAACTCAAATCCAGTCACACTGCCTGAAGACAGCAGTGATAAAAAATGCTTGCAGCCACCCCTTATTCTTGCTCTTTGACATGGAACAAGAATAAGAAACGTGACTTCCTTCGCGCTGAGGCTCCAGACTGCCCTGATTCTGATCTGACCTATTATCATCAGGATGTGTCTTAACAAGCGCCATCGAAAAGACTGCCGACGCAACTATCTGTAAACTGTCTTCTAAGCTCTCTACCAGCATCCTAAACTTTGTTGTTGCTAAACACCTGACAGCGGGTTTGTTTTTTGGTGTTTTTGAATTCTCTTGGGAACAATAGGAGGAAAATGTGTATGCTTTTAAAACTCACCAGCCAGAATGTGCAGCTCTTTAATTTTATTTTACATTGAGCTGAGCTCTTATAATAATGTTTACTTTAGCTGGATGTAGAAACTAAGTCTGGTTATTGTAATTAAAATGTATATAATCAAGAGGGATGCAACACAAATCTATTTCCATTTGATCAGAAATATAACTTTTTACAGAGACTTCATTTCTATCTGTATACATGTGCAAATATGTGACAAATATTTTTAGGCATCATGTAGACATTGGGTGATTAATATTTCTTTCTTTCTGCAGATGTAATCATATGTAGTGCCATATCTTTGTTCTTTGCTAATGGACAGTAATATTTATTTCTGTCTACACTTTCTTAACCTATATTAGGTTGATGTACATAAGATATTGTTTGTTTTTCCTTTCAGTTGAAAGTATGTAACTTTTGTAAGACATTCAAGAGGTTTGATACCTTTTATTAATCCCTGCCAAAGAAAATCATTTTGATTTGTAATCTTTTTAGAGGATTTTGAACAAAAGGAGCTGGACTCCAATTAAACTGCACTGAGAAAATAAGATACTAAAATGTTCCTTCTTGTGGGCTTCATCAGGGTCAACCAAGACAAACTGCTGATTCAAGCTATGGAGTTTTTGTTTTTTTTGAAGGAAGTAGACAAAATGTGAATAAAAGGTCAGAGTCAGCAAAGTCTTTAAAGGAAAAGCTCATAATGACTCAGAAACAAAGGAAAATGACATTTTGTCCCTGGAATACTTTCTACCAATTGTCTTTCGTTTTGCTTTAGTGTTTTCAAGTTAATGTTCAAATGGATATAACTGAGGAAAGGTGCTAACTAAGATCTAGTTTGATCGACTGTAACAATGTTCAGTTCACAGAGGAGATGCAGCTAGCAGCTAAAGAAATGTACTGATTCCTTCCCTGTAAAATGTGGTCAGAATGTCTATTGTTCACTTCCTTTTTATATTGGGATTTGAAACACCGATGTACAAAGTGTATTTATAAGCATTTTAAAAAATAATAATAAAATTTATTAGAAAAATGTTATTTGTGATTGGTCTTATTTCCTTTTATAAGCTTTCATTTCCTTTTTTTTTTAAACCACCAAAAATGCTTTGGGACCTGACTCACTTCCTTTATTACATAAAACAAGAAAGTCTCATCAGCAAGTTGTACTTAAGTCTCCAAAATAGTTATTCTGCTACAAAAACATTTCACAGATTTATTATACTGAGACAAATGATACACACTCAGATCTTATTCTTATACCCTTAAATATAATCCATCATAAATCATGTATATAGTAAATACAATTTATTTGTTAGTGATTTATTCTGTGAAGACGTCAGAGGATTGTTAGAGAACAAATTGCATCATGAGGGCAAAGGAACCAAGCAGACGGGCCTGGAAGAAAGATATGGGAAAGATGGTGAAAGAAGGTCAGGGTTTCACTGAGAAGCATGTTAAACCTTTTGGTCTATATTGTGAATATTGGACATCTGAGAGATGTTCAATCTGTCATCTAAAACTGGAACGAATAAGTGCAGCTATTAAAATTAAAATATACCAGAAAAAAGTAAACTCATAATGTATGGTCATTACACCTAAAGTGAAGAATTTCAGGCCTTTATTTCTTCAAATTGCAATAATTATAATTTATAGAGAATGGCTGTAAAAGGAAACCTGTAGTACCTTTATGTTGCAGTAGCATCCCCAAATGCTTTGAGCAACCTACACATCCCATAGCTACAGTCTGCATATATGGACCTGCATGGATAAAGACCACGGCTTGGAGCTCCAACGTACACAAGCAGTGATGTCAAATATGGGAAGCTGTGGGTGTGCTCCCTGCACCCCTATAAATGGCAGAGAAACTGTAGTTTCAGGGCGACTTTTATTGACTTTGTCCCTCCGACTGGTCTCTAAATGTAGGGCTTTCTTAACCTGTAAATGTATTTGGGTTGCTTGATAAATATGTTTACTTATTTAAGTCTGTCTTACAGAGTCCTCGTTTATACATCTCATAGAATTATAGACAACCCCAAAAATATATTTCAAACTCATCGTAGTTGACAGAAATAAAGGCTTGAAAACTTCAAGTGTGTTGAATTTATCTATATCATGTATTCTAGTTAGTACATTGAGTTTCTGAAATAAATGAACTTAATATAGCAATATTCTAATTTAGTATATATGACTGCAAATGTGCTTATTTATTAAACATGTAACTCTAATTTGAGTGTAATAACTTGGACTGGACTGATTTCGGTGTTTGGAGTCTCATTTGAGTTTCCATTTTAACCTCCTCTGTTTTTCATTTATTTCAACTTTCCTACTTCAGTTTGTCTATATATTACATAATTTATTCATCTCCTTGTGTCTCTTACATTAGTATTCTTAACCTAGTATTTCTGTTGTGTTTCTCATTTATGCCTCTAATACTTCACAAATAAAAATCAAAAAAAGTGTGGAGTGCATTTGTATTCAGCTGTTCTGAATCAATAAGCTGCAGCCACACCTTAATGTTTTTACAAGTTTTGAACATCAGGACAGGAATATTTCTGCCCACTCATCTTACATAACAGCTCAAGCTCAGTCAGATCGGATAGGTTTATAGTCAGTTCTTAACACAGAATATAAATCATATGAATGCGCTTTGATGTAAAACATTTCTTTGTAGCTTCTTGTTTTGGGAAGGTGAATCTTTTGTCTTGCATTTATTTCCATCTATCTTGCTATAAACTCTGAGCAGTTATGAAGTGAATCTTTTCCATTGTTTATTGCATGTAGGCTAAACTTTTTCTAACTGTGGTCTCTTTTTACCAGAGCATCTCCTTCCACAGGATTTCTGTGTTTTACTTATGGTTAACGTCCAGCCTGTCAGCTTAGATTGGCAGCCATTTTTTGGTTGCAGTCATGCTGTATGTTCATTCCAGTTTCAGATGACAGGCTGAACACTCAAATCCCCACAGCGAGGGATATTGTTTCATGTTTTCTCCAACACACACTGCTCACAATGTAGGCCAAAGATTAAACAAATATGCACATAATTTTCTCAATAGACAGAATCTGTGAAATCTAGTAGCAAAATTATTTTTTTGACTAGAAAATTAGCTGACAAGTCTTTCTCGCGTTACATAATGAAGGAAGTCTATGTGTCACGTCATGTTTTCTGGCTAAAAGAAGGAAATGAAAGTTTATAAAAGAAACAAGGAGCACATTTTAACAAGAAAAGAACCATATTTTATAAAATCAGTGTTTTACATCAGTGTTTTAAATGTGACATAAAAGAGATTCACAGTACATCTTTTGTAGCCCCTTTCCTTTGCTTTAATGCACCAATTAGAACCTTAACTTCAGTAAAGTGTGACAGATTAACAGGATTTCTTATTTCACAGTGACACCAGGACTCAAGATACATTAAATGAGAAAGCAAAACCAAAAGACTCTTGGTAGAAAGTATTTCAGGGCTAAAATTTTCATTTGTTACTAAGCTGAAAGAAGAGTCATGAGTTTTCTTTTTGTTTTAATTTCACACTTGGTTGGCCATGACCTTTAATTCCCTTTTTTATTTACTTTCTTAAAAAAAACGCTCCATCATCTGACTCAGTAGCTTTTCTTGAATGACCCCGATGAATCCCACCATCAGAAACATTCTAGTATCTTTTTTTGCAGGAGTTTTATTGGAGTCAATATTCTCCCTAAAAATATTAGCAATCAAAATGTTTTACTTTGGCGGTAAGGAATAACTAAAGGGATCAAACCTCTTGAATGTCTTACAAAAGATATATACTCTCAATTAAAAGAAAATTTAACAATATCCTATGTACATCAACCTATTGAAATGTAGAGTGAAGAAAGAATAGAAAGAAATAAATGTTATTTTTCGTTAAACAAAAAATATTTGGTACTCCAGATGATGACATGCATGGAAACAAATAACCCAATAAAATGTGTTACACATATACATATGGAGATGAAGTCACTGTGACAAAAGTGATCTATTCAATCAAATGAAAATAGATTTGTCTCCTGAAAATGTACATTTTAAATACAATGATCAGAAATAGTTTTTACATCTAGGTGAAGTGAACACTGTGGTGTCAGCTCAGATTAATGCTTTAAAACAAAGAGCTGCACATTCTGAGCCAGTAAGTGAATTTTTCTCAGATCGATTCAACGGCCTTTCGCAAAATCAAAAAACAAACACCTTGTGCCACTCAAGGAGACATTAGGTGTTGAGCAACGGGATTCTGGCTGAGAGCTTCTTGCGTCAGCAGTCCTTTGGTCGGGCTTGTTAAGACACGTTCTGATAGTGATAGATCAGAATCACGACGGTCTGGAGGCCCGGTGGGAAGAAAGTGAGTTTCTGCCTCTTGATCCATTTCTGCAGCAAAGCAGTTTACAAAGGTGATTCACCTAATCTTGTTAGTGGTTATATTCTGTATCTGATTTGAGTTATAATAGGTTACACTGAATCGTAACAGAACGATTACAAAACACCTGACATTTAGCTCCAAACCCAAATACTCCATGTTTGGGTTTGGAGGACATTAGTGCTGAGTGATGTGATATACTGTAAGTGCTGTTGACTCGGGTGTGATAACAACTGTTCTAGAAACAAAAGTTGCCATATAATCTTACGTCACCTCTTTCCACTGTAGCTTCTGCCTTTGTTTACTGTCTAAAGAGAAGTCTGAAAAGATAAATGATACTGTTTGTCAATAACGGGTTTTAGTGTCCCATAAACGCTGCCACCTGTTGAACTGGATTAACCAGTAACAAAGTGTGGCAATAACAAATTTTACAGTTCAAAGGGCATTATAGTTCATTTTTAATAAATTAAAAATTATAAACAAATTTTTAGTTTATAACTAAAAATAATTTTTTTTTTAGTTATAAACTATGTTTGTAACTTGGGTGTTTATGTCTGTTCAATAAATTAAACACACTTTTGGTGTTAACTTCTCAAAACATTTAATTATCTACCGTATTTAGAAGCAACATTTAAAATAAAAATTCAATTAAAAAAATCCTTTATAGAGCAAACTAAGGGTGCAAAGGATTTTTGGTAACAACAAAATGTATTTTCTATATTTATGTTTAAAATAATAAAAATAGGTTGCTGGTGTTTTGTTTCCATTTTGTACAAAGTTTTAAGTTTTATTATGTGCACATTTAATGAGGAGTTCCCCAACACGTCATTTTATGATGTGTTGGGGAACTCAACTTTCAAGAGTTGGGTAAATTAACATTTTGCAACACTCACTTTAAGACAGTCCAAATGCAGCCCAAAATCAGTGCAGATATGATTATGATTGTAAAAGGCACCAGTGGATGGTCTGGAGAGAAATTGTCATGACTTTTTCCTAATATCTTTAATACTGATGTCATTTAAGAAATCTTTTTAGGAATTATGGCTAGTCAAGAAATCTACAATGGATCAAGTGGATTTACAAATTAATTGTGAATCTTACATCATTTGTACTTGTCAGAATTTGATTAAATATATCTCAATTAGGTATTTTGTCTAACTAAAATATAATATATTACAGGTATAATATAGTTTATAATTAACTAGTAATAGTTAATTATTATATAATCAACTAACTATTATTTTTGATTCATTAACCAATTTCACTTATCTGGAATTTGGTTAAACTGATTTTATGTTTAACGGCATGCCATACCCCGTGTAGTTTCACTTTTACGTCATCTCCGTGTCTCCATAGGATGTTTTCAAGGGGGCGGCTATTCGATTAGCATGGAGGTAGGAACTGAAAAACGAAGCTAAAAGTCCAAATGTCTGCGGTTTAACAAGTTGTGCCAAGGCATTTATGTCAAAGGTAAGACAGTTAGGATCACGGAAATGTCAAGTTGTTGTCGCCAAGAGGGGGGAAAAAACGGATAGTCAATGATAATGCTAATGAATCAGTTAGCTGGGTTGAGTGGAAGTAAACACTGGTTTATTACCTTCAACCTGAGGTTAAATGTTTTTAGATTATGCATTTGTACCAATGGGGCTCCACTAGTTACGTTGGGGGACAAATTTAGTGAGAGGAGAAACCCGCTTTTAAAACACCCGTCATAGCAAACAACTACAGATTAAAGCTGTTTGACAGCGACTGACAAATGAAAGCACTTATCATCGAGGTTTTTATTCTGTTACAGATACCAAAACATATTTAACATTAAGTGTGTGAAGTTTTTCAACTGCTATCTGGTCTAATGTTTCCAGTACATAATGCAAGTAGCTCAAGTCATCAGTCTGGAAAAGTATGGAAGTTTCTATCCATCTTCTATCCATTTATCCATCTGCATGCATTATGTGGTTTCTACAGATTCTGCCATCATTCATTGATGTATTTTTGGATTTGATCCATCTATCCATCCGCTCATCCGTCAATTAAACCACTTTTTCAACAATCCATCCATCCATGGATCTAAAAATCTGGCAAAAAAGAGAGAATGCACTATGAATTTTGGAAATTTGAAACATTTTGAATGTCAAAAATGTTTCAGAGCCCAGACACCAGCTGGTAATTTGGTATCATTTAGATAAAATAGTAATTGGCTGCTTAATATTTGTTTTCCTGATCTGGAATTTCATGTCATCCTAGATTTATTTTTATTGGAAATATGTATAATCACCCTGTGCTTCATATCAGGCAACAAAGAATTAAAGATAATTTTGACTGTATGAATTATTGAGGTGACAGCTTGAAATAGTTAAGTTAAACTTTGACCCTACAAATAGTAGAGCACATTTGATGATGAGTATTCAGTCATTCAGAGCGTGACAGTAATCAGTTCTGAAGTAAAAGAATAAATAAGTTAGAGAAACAAGCAAAGTTAATCAAAGCCTTTGACCATTAGTCTATTTTTAAGTCGAGGTTTAAAACTTTCCTTTTTGATTGAGTTTGTAGTTATGTGTGTACTGTAATATATTGATTAAGTGTATTATCCTTCAACTATGTTAGCTTCGTCTAGTAAATTTTCCTTTGGATTGGTTGTTTTCTATCAGGTGTCTCTGGATGATTCTTTATTTTATCTCTTATATAAATGTTTCAGGACTGACTGACTTCAAACCAGCAGAAGACTGGGCAATGGGCCAGAGAAGGAACGTTGGATCTACGAACACTCCCTCATCTGAGAGTGAATCTGCAGATGCTTCCAAAGTCCACAGCCGGAAGCACAACATCTGCATGGTGTCAGACTTTTTCTATCCAAATATGGGAGGAGTAGAAAGTCATATTTACCAGCTGTCTCAGTGTCTGATCGAAAAGGGACACAAGGTGGTAATCGCCACGCACGCCTATGGCAGTAGGAAAGGTGTCCGGTACCTGACCAACGGCCTGAAGGTCTACTACCTGCCCCTGCAGGTGATGTACAACCAGTCCACAGCCACCACCTGCTTCCACAGCCTCCCTCTGCTGCGCTGTGTTTTTGTCAGGGAGCGCATCACCGTGGTGCACGCACACAGCTCATTCTCTGCTATGGCCCACGATGCACTGTTCCACGCCAAGACGTTGGGCCTGAACACGGTACGTGACCTGATGTCTTGGATGTGTGTAGGTTAATCAGCTGCAGGTCATTTATTCTTAAAACTAAAATGCTGGTGACTTCAGCCAGACTGTTTTTGGCCTTGTCTGTTCTGATTAGGGAGTGAAAAAGGTTTCACAAATCCCAAACATGATTGTAAATATTATGTTATTAGTTGAAAATAATCCAGTCCAGGTTTGAAGTGTCTAGGTGTTGCAGTTTTGGAATTAGAGAAGTCCTTGTGTGATCCAGAGGCAAAAAAAAAGTGGTGAAATCAACTTTGTTGAAGTGTCACAAATCCCAAACATGGTTTTAAATGTTCTGCTATTACAACAGAATAATCCTGTCCAAGTTTGAAGTATCTAGGTGTTGTAGTTATTTAACTAGAGTAAATTAAAGATGTGGAAGGTAGTGAAAAATTAGGTGGAATCGATCTTTTTCTTATGTGAACACACTGTGCCTCGGCTTTTCCAGGTTGCTTTGACTAAAACATTCTTTGGCATGGACCGAAGAATCAAACAGCAGTTTTTAGTGTCATCAAAGTAAAAAAAATCACAAAAGAAACATAAAATATGTAACAAGCTTTTACTCTTGATACAATGAGGCATGTGATCTATTCATTCTGGCTGTTTCTACAAGAGCTAGACTTTAGCTCCTCTCTGGTCATTTTATTGAAGTTTTGGTCTTTTTGGTCAATCTAGATATGATGTATCTTAGGGTACTTTGACACCTGACTTGGTTCCATTGGTGTCCAAATTTGCAACATTTGCTACATTTTCAGGTGGTTCACACTGCACTGTTTCAAATGAACTAAACCCTTTGAAAAAACCTGTTCCCTCCCCTCCTCGCCTGTGGTGGCGCTTCAAAAAGAACCACTGACTCAAACAACATAAAAACCTATGAAGAAGACACCGATAAGAACTTCTTTCTTCATGAAATGCACACAAATGGAGTGATGTCAGATTTTAGTGGTCGTCATCTCTTTTGTCTTTGGTAAAAGACCACAAGATATTTGCCCTACTAGCGTTAGAGACACACTTGTTTTGGATGTAGTTACCCAGAATGCCCTGCGCTTATAGTCCACTTCTTGCTTTTGGAGCAGTCTCTGGTCCTCTTGGCATCCACATATGGATTTGAACTGCACCAGAGTTAACTTCGACCAAACTGAGACCTAGGAATTTAGGCTAACCAGAGTTTGTGAACTAGAGTTCAATTGCACATTCTCACTTGCCCAAGTAAACCGGACTTTATAGGTAAATGAACCAGAGTTTGATTACAGCGGACCAAACGGGTGGTGTGAATGCACCCTAAGTTAGTGATCTACATTCACTGAGGAACATCAAGGGACACTGCTGTTTACAGTAGCTGATACTAGTAACTAACATAAAATGCTGAAACGTGTAGAATTTCATCTCCATAGTCATTTTCTTTGTTTTAAATAAATAATAAATTCTTTCTCTCCCACAAAATGAAATTTATCCTCTGCTGCTGATATAAATAATGCATCTTTAATGTTTGCTGGAAGGTTATAGTTTTGATCCCAGGAATTTGTAGCATTTAAGAGAAATCAGAATCTCACTAAACATTTCACCGATGTTATAAACATAAAAGCCTTTTTTTCTCGTCAGGTGTTCACTGACCACTCTCTCTTCGGCTTTGCCGACGTCAGCTCTGTGTTGACCAACAAGCTCCTGACCGTGTCGCTGTGTGACACCAACCACATCGTGTGTGTCTCGTACACCAGTAAGGAGAACACGGTTCTACGGGCAGCACTCAACCCAGAGATCGTCTCCGTTATTCCCAACGCCGTCGACCCCACGGATTTCACCCCGGACCCTTCACAGCGTCCACCCGACCGGATCACAATTGTTGTCATCAGCCGGCTTGTCTACCGTAAAGGTACAGCTATACTGAGGGTCTTCTTTGGGTTATTTCTGTCTTATTTCCTGCTTACAGCTTTGTGATTTAGAGAAGGAGCCAAAACTCAGTTAAAGCCAGTCAGAAAGTAGCTGACTGGTCTCAATATAAACTCATCTGAAGCCTTAATTGTGACTTGAATATTAAAAAGTGGCCAAAACGACTGTACTACTTTGGCTCTGTCTTATTCCATTAGTTTGCAACTATAAATGGTTGCAAACTGTAAAAAATTTAGAGGTGCTAAAAATCTACACAAAGCTTCCAAAATGAATGCATAAAATTTATTCAAATCTGCTTTTAGCGATGAGGAAGAATAAACGTTAAGCTTTCAGTACTCATGAGAAATGCAAATGCTGTCCTAGTTAAACCAGTTTCTACGCACGCGATGCAACACAATGATAGTAAAAGAGCAAACTTTACTAAAGGTCTTGTCAGTTCTCCACGTTTCTTTCTAATCAATGATGTTTAATAATATTTAACATTTGTTTAATGTTTGGTTAATTTTGTTTAAACTAAGAAATATAAAAGTTGTGTAAGCACTTTTATGAAGTGATTTCACCAATTCTGTGCACCTTGTGCAATCATACACTGGTATTAAAAGCTGTAAAAACAAACATGCTTATGTATTCCAACTCAAACTTGACATTTTGAATCTTCATCTTTCATCCGTGACGATGGAATACAAAACATCCGTGAATTTTGAAGAAGCTTCGTCTCAACTACCACATCAAGCACTTGTGCAAGAACTGACTCGTGAATCAACGTTAGTCTTTTTCTAGAGGTATAAAAAAACCCTGTGTGGTAAAACTTAAATATATAAATAATGTCTTTTCCTAGAAAAGTGTAGGACTCATTCTGTTCTGTTGCCAAGAGCTTGAACTTGATTGGAGCATTGAATCTGTTCCAAAATCAACAAAAGTGCACGCAAAGGTGTTCATACCACTTGATCTTTTTCAACTGTTCTATGAAGACATCAGAGATTTGCTAGAGAACATTAATGAACAAACACCATCGTGAAAACATAAAACCACATGAAATAGGTTAACGTCGAGATGGGGAGACGTTTAATGAACAAGTTTGGATATTTCACAGAGCTCTGCTCAGTTAGCGATCTGAAGATTCAGATGATATGCTTTTTACTGGAAACCCAGCAAGATCTGTCCACCTTAACCAGGGTGTCCACACATCCTTAAAATCATGCATCTAAAATAAAGGCCTTAAAATGTCTTAAATTCATTAGATAAAGATACATGTGAGGCTAGGTTCATTCTGTGAAAAAAAAATATATATATATATATACATTTAAGTTTGGCACTATGTGGAGACTGTAGCGATCTATATACAGTGAGAGAAGAGCACATTCGCTGCCAAGAGCCTCAGGCATATTCCAGAAATATCAGTTTTTGTTTTGTTTGATTGTAATACATCAGGACCTGGAGAAACATTAATAATAGACTTAAAAAGTCACAAATGTGACTTGCTGAAACCTGCAGATACCCTTTAAACAGACAGGCCGGGAGTAACGCTGGAGCAGCTACAAATATTCGCGGCTCAGGTGGAAGAATCTTTCGTTTGGATTCTTCCACCTTACAGAAATCTGGCATTTATAAAAGAGAGGCAAAACAAAATGAGTGCACACAGAGATCATTGTTTTCAAGCCTTTATTTCTGTTACATATGATGAGTTTTACTTGTATCTAATGAAAACATGATATTGAAGATTAGGATATTGTAAATAACAATATTTTTGCCACAGAAATGTGGGCTAAATTAAAAGTATATTTCCTATCTACTTAAAGGTTCTTATTTTCAAAACATTCTTTTGATCTGACAAATGAGCCTCATGAGAAAACGTATCCTAATTCACTGAATGTCTACCTTAAAAATAATATTATATGCTGAAAATAGATGGCTGGTTAGCTTTAACTGAGTTCATGTTCTGTATCCATGTTCAGGAATCGACCTGCTTGGTGGAATCATCCCAGAACTTTGCCTCAAACATCCCGATCTGCATTTCTTAATTGGCGGCGAGGGACCGAAGAGACTCGTGTTGGAGGAAGTGAGAGAAAAATACCAACTTCATGACAGGTACTGCTGGACGGTTACAAGTCCTGATATCATCCAGCGACAAGAGTTCACTTAGTTTTGTCTCTTAAAGGCACAGTTTGTATTACAATCAATCCTAAGAAGAATGATTTTCCTAGGAAAATCACTCCTGAAAATGATAAGGTTTTGTAGAAGCAACACTGGTTAGACCTGCTCTGTCAGTGTGGCTCAAAAAATGTTTGAGCTTAAATCTGTCAATGCTTTTTTTTGCATTTAATCAAGATAAACATTTTCCCGGAACTACTTTTGAGTTTTTCTTGGCACTTCTTTGTGAGACTTATCGTAAGTCCAGACGTTGTCCTCACGAAATGCATCTGAATTCGGTTACTGTTTTCCTGCAGGGTCCGTCTGCTCGGTGCCCTGGAACATAAAGACGTGCGAGGCGTCTTGGTTCAAGGCCACATCTTCCTCAACACATCGCTGACCGAGGCCTTCTGCATGGCCATCGTGGAAGGAGCCAGCTGTGGACTGCAGGTGTGCTCTCACGCAAAGCTTTTTCAGGGTTATTAAATCAGAAGGATTCCCCAATGACGATCCTAAAGACAAATGGTTTCCCTTTCGAATGAGAAGAAAATCCCTAAAAGAAAATGCAATTCCTTGTTCGATGGAAAAATAGTCTTGTGTAGTCTTGTCCTTTAGTCTGTCTGGGAACGTTTCACTTCTGTTTTCAGTGAGGTTGCGTTGGCACATGTTTCCCATTATTGTGTTCCACTCTGGTCAGGTTATGCAACAATAATTGCAATAATTCATGTGAGCACACAAAGCAAATTAAAAATGAATATTTTATTACCCTCCATAAAGATATTGCCTTGTTGCTCAACTTTAGTGAAATGTAGAAAATATCAGAAAGTAAGACTAATATAATCTTTAAAGACTGACTGTAAAAGGGAGAAAAAATAAGTGATTTCTAATCTTCTTCAGCCAGGTTCAGTTATAAGCTACACTCACATAGACAAACACTAAAATTAGCATTAGAGTACTTTTTTTTCTGTGTGCAAGTAACAGAAAATGCAATTATGTTCAGTGTTATAGCAATCCAACATGAATAACCAGATCAGTTATTGTTTTTGGGAGAAATTACATTTCTACAAAGTTGATCATTTATTAGTAAGTGTAGTAGAGTGATAGAAAACCAACAGAGTCAATAGTCATGACGTGGTCCGGCTCATCCTGTGTAACTGGATTCTTTATGCTCATTTAAAAACAAAAGGTGTGTAGAGTTTAATCAGTAATGTAATTCATTTTGCGGAAAACAGGCGCCAATCTGATCGGCCTTATTTACTTTGTCTCCAGAGTTTCATGTTTTACTTTGAAGAAGTCTGATTTAAAAAGTTGACTAGAGGTAATTATATATAGACGAGTGCTGAAAAACAGCTCTGCTAAAACGATCTCTGCAGTTTTAAAATGGAGGCCAAAACGTACAAAGACATAGCAAAAACGGCAAAAACTCAGCTGCTGGTTTGCAACAAAGTGATTAAATACGATCTTCTGTTGTCTACTGTGTTCTGTAACAATTGTAAGTGACACCAACCTGTCAACAAATAGCTCCTGCAAATTCCATTCATGGGGAAAAAACTACATCATCATCCTGGACTGGATAAGCTGGTCGGGTCTATGTGTTCCCAGAAGCAGCTGTTATAACCCAATAGTAGTTTAATGATTCAGAAAAGGCTAAGCTGTAAATATGTTTTCAGTTCATGCACTATCTATTTCAGCTTGTAAAGAAACATTAACACAGAGTTTCTGAACAGCACTATAAGTACTAATAATCTATATGGAAATAAAATCTATTTTGAACTATATCCAAATTTTTAAACGCTGATATTATTTCGAATACGAGTGTATGTAATGATTTAATGAAGCAGCAACATAAATGAATGCATATCTCAGCAATCAGCTTTTCAGTAACAGTGGAGGTCAGCTGTGTATATCCAAACAGAAACTGGATTATGCAAATGGACATTTGCATCAGATTATCGGGGAATAATAGTCTGATGCTAATACCAGAGGAAATGATCCGTTTGGTGGCTAACCTGGCACGTGGGATTGTCTCATAAACCAAACAGCTGATGATAAATGTTGCAACCGTAGCACTAATATTTTCAATCCCATGTTTTAAGTATTGCGGAAGCAGCCTTCCCTCCAATAAACTGATGGTTGATTCTTAAAACTGGGTCTAGAGCATCCAGTGACTCGTTCAGATTTACTTATGCAGCAAAAAAGACAAAAAGCTGTTCACTAAGAAGCAGTGGACATATTTCTCAAACAGAAGATCCTTTTATCTGAAATGCTGATCTAGAGGAAAGAAACCAAGATGCATGTCTTTCAATAAAATTACAATGTATTTAAGATCTACAAGAGACATGTTCTGTTTTATTATGTTGGGTTATTTTAATAGTTCTTTTATCTTTCTTGTAATGATTTTAACCATTTTTGTGAAGTTACCACAAAAACCTCAATATATTTCGTTGGATTATTATGCGACAGACCAACACAAAGTGGTGCATGATTGTAAAGAAGTTAAAGGATAAATATTTTTTGCTTATAATAAATTGAATTCTGAAAAATGTAATGTTTGTGTTCAGTATTTTGCAGAAGTAAATCTCACTTCTCGTGCAGCTGCAGATCTTTTGGGTTATGTCTCTGCCAGCTTTAGAAACATAATAACTGGACATTTTCACCTTTCTTCTTTGCAAAATAGCTGAAACCCAGTAGGATTGGATGGGGACTATTTGACTCATCACATTTTACTATAGATTCTTAATTAGATCTAGCTCTAGACTTTGACTAGGCCATGCTTCAGATGAGTTGTACTTGCTCCACTGATGATGATTCAAGCACGTTGTTTTATAACCTGCTTTAAACTTCTTCACTTTTGTATCCCGTCTGTTATTCTCCTTGGCCTTCATGAAGCTCTTTGTTCACCTGCAAAGTCAGGCGTGTCAAACTCATTTTCATTTTGGGCCACATCTACATCATGGATGTGCTCCAAGGACAGAAAGTTGCAGAATGTATTGACAAAACTTTCCGCTAAACTGTTAAAACATAGTTTTCTCTGTGATCGATGAGCACTTCTTAAAACGTAGCAATTTCTAGTATCTTTTTAATTTGGTGTAATTTGAATCTGTGCAAATGAAAACTGAATTGACTGATAAAATAATATTTAAGCACACAACTGTTATCTTAAAGTTTAATTTATTTGGCCCTTTAATGTTGAGAGGGCCAGTTTTGGTCCGCGAACCCTGAGTGGGACACCTGTGCTCTAAGGCCTCCAGAGAAAAGCTGCATTTCCACTGAGATTACACACGGTTTAATCTCAGTGGTGAACTGTTTATTTCTGTTCACCAATTACACAACATCTACATGAAATGTGGTTGCTCTTGATTGTATTTAGAACTGTCATAGTAGAGAAAGTTGACACCTGCTCTGTTTTTCCACTCTAGTAGTGCGATGATATATGATACCAAGAAACTATTTTTGACTCACCTAAAGTATTGACATGTCTGACTCAATGAGATCCTGAACATACTTTTCTTTTCCATTAGGTGGTGAGCACTCGTGTGGGTGGAATTCCTGAGGTGTTACCTGAGGATCTGATCACACTGTGTGAGCCGACCGTTCGCTCCTTGTGTGGCGGTTTAGAAAAGGTAATAGCCAAGCAGAGGTCTGGCTCGGTGCCCTCACCCGCCTCCATCCATTCTCGGGTGAAAAACCTCTACACATGGAAAAATGTGGCCGAGAGGACTGAAAAGGTAAGACTGTAAAATAACGCAACATCCTCTGACTATATTTGGGAAATTCCAAGAAAAGATAAACTAGTGTCTGCAGAAAGTGGCAGGCATGTTGGCTTGTTTCAGGTTGGTTCTTGCTAGAACATGACATGAATGCATGCAGCTATTGCCACGTTTACAGACATGCAAGTAATCATTTGTTTTTGCAGTAGCATAATCCCCCCCCCCCAAAAAAAATCCAAAAAAAATCCAACCTTTAATTTAAAAAAAAAATTTAAGACATTTTTGCCAAGGGTCTCAATAAATGTGGAAATTTCCGGGTAATACTGCAAGACAACAAAATTGGGTCAAATTGAGATTCTAAAGGTCGAAATTCAATTGATTCAGAGCCAAATCCTAAGAGAAAGTAGATAGCTGTAGCCATAACAGTGGGAGTAAAGGTTTATTGGACTGGGAGTGCTTTGATCACACGCATTCTTTTACAACGTCTGAGATTATATTTAATCATATTTGGCATATCTCATATCAGATATGTTTTATTTGTAGAAACGACAGATAAAGAAAAAAAACACATTGCAACCAATGGGGATAAAATCCAGGAAGTTCTTTATGAACTTGTTTTACAATATAATTTCAGTACAAGGAGATTTTCCTGGACAAGACACATTTAGACGTCACACTTATTCATTTTTTTACCCCCTGAGAAACATGATATTTTTGGAGATAATTGGGTCATAATGATCCAAAATGAGTTTTGCTCTCGTGTAAGCTCAAACGTTACCTGGTATTAGGCAGGTGCTGACATGCTGCCTTTTGTAATGAAACCTCACACTTTGCAAAACCAACAGCGCCTGCTCAGTCACAACTTGCCACTCTGGTTGGGCGGCTCTGTTTTTCCAACATGATTATGATAGGTGGATGATCTCATTTCGAATGCCTACTGTTTATGTTCTCCTTTCTGTGCGTGTGGATGTTTATATAGATCACTGACAGATAAAGGTAAATGCTCTACAGTAATTGTCGCTGTTCCCTTTGACCCCCAGGTGTATGACAGAGTAGCTGGAGAAGAGGTGCTTCCACTGGACAGGAGGTTACGGAGACTCAGGTCTCACTGCGGCCCTGTTGCAGGCTCCATTTTCGCCCTTTTAGCCGTGCTGAACTTCCTGTTCCTGCTGCTCCTGCGGTGGTTGGCACCCGACCGGCACATGGACATGGCTGTGGATGCCACAGGGCCAAATGGACTGTGGAAGGACAATAGGAAGAATAGTGATGCTGGTTGCTAATGTGCCATAAAAAAAAAACTTCTTATCTTCAGCTCTTGGCGCCGTGTTGCAGGAGTCAAGCCGACCTTGTTGTGACAGCTACTGAATTCTGAATGTGCTCAGGAGAATCCTTAACGGTGTTTACATTTTATTAACAAAAGGGAGTTTGTGTTAAAGGGGTTTTTGCACTTTTTAAAGATTCATACACCCATATGGTTCAGTGCAAAAAGGTCCATTTTTGTTTCTTTATACTTCACTTAAAATTAAAAGAAGTATAAAGAAACTTTTTTAAAATTGATTTAAACTGGTCTTGATCTGTAGTTTTTTTGGGTGGAATATCTTCATAGTTTATATATTTACAATTCCGCAGCTTGACAGTTTATTTCTAATCCTTATTTTCTCTCCCCCACATTGTCTGTTTTTTACGTATTTGTTGAAACTGTCACTACTTCATAACACTACGGTACGAAACAGATAATCTGTGAAAAATAGGGCTCCTGTCTTCTCCCAGTACTCCCAGTGATAAGTGCAAACAGCCAATCAGAGCCAGGAGGCAGGCCTTAGCACCATCAATCACAAACTAATGTGGCGCTACTCATCCTCTCTCCCCGTCTTTCTGCTACGCTGCTACTAGCAAAGCCTGTTGTGAATGCTTAGTATAGTTAGCATGGTCATTGATGATGGTGGATAAATGGTTTTCCTGTAGTTGTAAGTTGTTTCTCCCCCATTAGCACATTTAGCAGTGAGCACGTGAGGTTGATTGACAGCGCTAAGACCCTCCTCCTGTTTTGGATTGGTTGTTATTGATCAGGTAGCTCCGGGAAGAGGTGCAGGAGATTGATCTTTTCAGAGATTATCTTTCTTATAACCTAATGTCACGACATGGTGAAATCATATTGTTTATGAAAGTTACATACTGCAGCTTTAATTCATTTTTAACCACATACTGCCCAAGTACCAGAACTGCATACTGGTCTTAAAATGAGCACAAAAAAGCAGGGAGAGTCCAAAGGAAACTGTTGGTGAATGTTCAAATAGTCTTGAAACTTACTGACCAAGACTACTGTAAAAACTTGAGACAGAAATTGGACTCTCTGGAAAAGAAGCATGAAGAACTCAGATTTTAAACTTTTGTACAGTGCCATTATTGCACAGAAAGGAAGGGGAATGGAAAACCTATTTAAATACGCAAAGAACAGAAAAAAACCCTGCAGTATATTATCTTCTGTTACTGGTGGACCTTGTATGATTTATAAAATTTACTTTTATAAAAAAGCTTTATGTCATGAGAGTTTTTTTTTTTTTTTATTTGACCTAAAATCAATCTAGGAAATTAAAGTACTTTTACATTTAAAAACTGTTGCAACTTGTCTTGTTTTAAATTTTTATTTTCTAAAGTTCAAAGATGCTGTGTCAGATGAATGTATGAAGTTAAAACAGTTACCTGAAAGAAAGCCTAATTTTGATGATCATGATTGATGTGTAAAAGCAATAAAAGAGGGTAAAACATCCACAGGCGTTAATACTTTTCATAGGCACTGTAGGTTAGAAAGCTATATCCCAGGCTTTAACACCTCACAGATGTCAACCTATCAATCTGATAATCCACAGATCAGTCATGAAGGTCAAGGTTACTGTGGAGGAGCTGCAGAGATCCACAGCTCCAGTAAGAGAATCTGTGAAACTATCAGTCATGCACTTCATCCGAACTTCTACTTGCAGTTTCCCTCAAACCAGTAGGAGAAGATGTAGAGGAAAGCAGACTTCAATTTTGTGCTCTAAAAGCAAAACACTAAAAGTGTGGTGTATAACTGACTCTGCACATCACCATGAATGCACCACGCCCATTATGAAACATGGTGGTAGTAGCATCATGCTGTGGGGATCATTTTGTTCAGCAGGGACACGGAAGCTGGTCAAAGTTAAACTGAGATGTGCTGGGCACCAAGGCCTGAACGGACTAGCTCTCGACCCAATCTGTGTTTATTTTTGTAAGGCCTTTTACATCTGGTTGTATAGATTCCTTAACTAATATTGTCAAATCAACAACATAAAAACATCACTTTCTCATTTTTCTAAAATAGATCCAAGAATTCAAACAATTCTCACTCCCAAAACCTTCACAGTGTAGCAGAGTTGCAAGAGTGTATTAGCTGTACTTCCATCCCCATTGTGCCTATAGACCCCCCAGACTATACACAATGCCTTTCTCTTCATATGCACATGTGGACGTGTTTTTCTCTAAAAGGCATTCTCCAGGACCGTTGCAACTGCTATTGTTATTTACATCTTGGCCAGTATCCTGAGAAGCTGAAACGTGGGGTAGGTGACCAACTACCCAGATAAGAGTGGGAGCAAGGCCGAGTTCAGGTTTGTGTTTCCTGAGAGTTGAAAGAGTTTGTTGTTCTTTGACTCTCATGATGGCCACTATTTCCGCGACGTCCCAACCTTTGCAAAACCGTTTGTTCATCTACAAAGGCCTACCCTGCAACTCGCTGATGGCTGGTGAGTGTTTGTCTTCGCTGATTTTTACTGTGGTAGCTGGAAAGAAAGTAGTTTCTTCATGCCACCTGAATGGGCTCTTCCTTAGCCAAGCAAAACTATGGTGGATATTTTCCTTTGAGTTCAGGATTTAAAAGCTTTCATTGCTTGACAATTACAATCTCAAAAGACTTGTCAGTTACTTTGGGGTTGTTGCTTGTTTTCTTTCTGTCTCAGATACGTGTTCAGACAGAACTCCCCTCCATGAGGCGGCCTGTCAAGGCCGACTCCTTCACCTCATGACTCTCATGGCTCAGGTAAAAAACGGTTCTGTACTGGAAAATATCTTTCAACGACTTGATGGATTGGAAAAAGAGGCAGATTTAAACTTTTGTCTGCAGGGCTTCCAGGTAAACACTCTCACCCTGGATGGAGTCTCCGCTCTTCATGAGGCATGCCTCGCAGGTCGCTACGCCTGTGCCAAAGTCCTCTTAGACAATGGTGCAAATGTAAGAAATGCTATTCTGCCTCAGAGTTGAACATGATGGTTTTGTGTAAATGTAGAGTTGGGTCCAGTCACAAGACTACATACGCTCATGATTACCAGGATTGGCATATCAGTTTGGTTCTTTTAACAATGAATTTGAACGGTTCATTTTATTGATATTGGGTTAACTGTCCCTTTAAAGGTTAAAGAGAAACAAAAGTAGAGAAACCACTTTTGTTTCTTGCTTCAGACTCGACTTCTAAGTATGGACTGCAATTTTTAATGGGGTCGTGTTCGGGATCCGTGTAGAACTTTATTGTTACCCACTGTAAAGTCCGTTTACTGTGACGGGTTTCGGATCATTATCTTGTTGCTCTTACGTGGGGTCAAGTTTCGACTATCTACCTGCTGATTTGAAGCTGACAAACTTGGTGTTGGCGATCTTTTTTCATTCATTTATCCACTTAAACCAGCAAAACCAGTGATGAAATGAGGTTGATAGCTAGGGAACCCTTTCTAAATGTCGTTTGTCTTTTGTGTGACCATTCGGCTTTTTCTTCTTCCATGAAGATATATGCAAATTTCAGTCAAGCTTGTTTATTTTGGAGCAGGGCTGTTCTTCTTAGTCTGCAGACTCAAAGTTTAAGTTGTTACTCAACTCACTTCAGTGCAATAATTTCGTGCGATGGCAAATTTTAACTTTGATGGATGTTGAACCTCTTGTGCATCTTTATCCATCTAAGCATTCCAACAAAAACACACATCAGCACAAATCTGTGACAGGTTGCTGTTAAGTTTCGGGGAAAAGCCTTCCCAACCCTAAAATTTGTGAGCCGTGTTTGAAGTCTGTGTTCCTGCCAGAAAATTAAACAGTCACTTTAAATGAGCTTTAGCACTTCTTTCAAGATGAGTGATCAAATGTCCAGATTCTGTTACGCCGGAAGTTTGTAAATGGCTGCAGATGGCTTGTAGTCCAAGCGAAAGTTTGAAGGGAGTAAGTTTTTAGAGTTCAACATCTGCGCATATTTTTGAACCTGTGTGGAAAAACGACAAGCCACGACAAGTTCAAACTTTTGCACCCTATTCTTATCAGTTCATCTGGAGCCAAAAAAAATGTTTTTTTAAAAAATGATCAAAATGACAATTTACTTTAACACCCAAAATGATTCTCCCTGTAAATATTTCCACCTGTTTTTCAAACACACAGAGTGTTTTCAGTTCATCTCAAACATTTGAATGTTTAATAAACACAGTTTCAAAACAACAAGAGTCAAACTGCACATTTAAAAAATGAAAGTGGAAGTATTTCTTTTTATCTTTTCTGGTCAAAGAAAGATACATTTATGGACAACAAAGTTTTTCTCTATCCATCCAAACGCTTAAAATTCATAATGTTCAAGTATCTTCAAATGTTCTATCATTTTCTGGATTTAAATAATATATACTGTAACTCTGGGTGAAACTTTCGGGAAATCTGGTAAATAGATTTTTTTCCCTTGTCAGGCTCAGGCAGTGTCAGCAGATGGCGCCACACCTCTCTTTAACTCCTGCAGCAGTGGAAATGCAGCTTGTGTCAGGTTCCTCTTACAGCATGGGGCCTCCGTCCACACCAACCACCAGCTGGCTTCACCCATCCACCAAGCTGCTAAAAAAGGTGTGTGGGTGTTAAAAGCGATGAGCATAAAGGTGCGATTTGTTTTAGCAGGTTTGTGAGGCTGCGTGTCTTTCTGTCCAGGTCACAGAGAGTGTCTGGAGCTGCTGCTGTCGAGCGGAGCCCAGATTGATTTTGAGATACCGGACGAGGGGACCCCGCTGTATGCCGCCTGCAGGGCTCCGGCAGCGGAGTGCGTGGAGCTGCTGCTGCGTTCAGGTACCTGAAGAAACTGAGTAACGAGGAGGAACCGTTTGCAAGACCTCACAAGTTAACTTTTTCAGCTTCTCACTCATGTTAGTTTGACTTATGGTCAAAATTCAGTGCAAAAAAAAAAAAAGACAAAAAAGTCTATGTTGGATTGTAATCTGTAAGGAATAAGCCCTGATGACTTTATTGAGTGGGCTGCACAGTTGTCTTGCAGCAAGACGGTCTTGGGTTCGATTCCCGGCCCGGGGTCTTTCTGCATGTTGCATGTTCTCCAAAAACATGACCGTTAGATAAATTGGTCTCTCTAAATTCTCCCTAGGTGTGAGTTTGTGTATGTGTGTGTGTGTGTGTTTGTCCTGTTTGTCTCTGTGTTGCCCTGTGACAGACTGGCGACCTGTCCAGGGTGACCTTTCCTCTCGTCCAGAACGTAGCTGGAGAGGCACCAGCACCTCCCGACCCCATTAGGGACAAGGGTGTAAGAAAATGGATGAACTTTAATGAGTCTCTGACGTCAGCAAGACAACAGTGGAAATGAACCACTCTTTTTACCAGGAAGAAGTGTCTATTTACTAGGTGTGAGACTTTAACATGTTAATTTTGTTTCATTAATTACATTGAACTTAATCGTATTTTGTTAAACTTATAAATGTCACTCAAGAAGAAATTCCACATTGTTATAATGTGGTTCTTGTAAGTAGAAATTTGAGGAAAGAAATTAATTTGATTCAGCTTGGAATAAGACTTTCACATAACAAAATGTGCAGTGCTGTGAATACTTTCTAAATTCACTCTGTATACACAGTGAGTGCAAATAATTGATTGCTGCTAGAGCTCCATATGTGGCTTTATAGAGCAGAGACACACTGCTAATGACTTAGCTTTTGGCTGTAGGAGAACTTTTATGAGGAAATAAAAACTAACACATCCTCCTTTTTGAAGGGATGATATTAATGTATATATTCTCCAGGCACATAGTGCCATTTTATAGCCCAATCAAATAACTACGTTACCTTCAGTTGTTATAAAAATCCTGTATATATCAAACATGATTTAAAAGAAATTTGACTTTGAAATTTGTCGTCTTGAAATTGGTGACAAATACTTCTCTTGAAGAATTGAGAAAAAAATTGTTGAATTCGAAGGATTTGCTCCGTCAACATCAAGATTTCTTCTCTGACTTTGACCATTATTGTTTTGAAAGTAACAGTTTAGAAAGATTTTCGACACAGATGTTGTTTTTATTCCACTACCGGCTTGTTTGTTTTAAAAAACTTAAATTCTGTGGGATTTTACAAAATTCACTTGTGATTTATGAATTGCTGGCGGGAGCTCAGAGGTCGTCTTTGTGTGTTTATGACGGAAATGTCTTGTAGAAAGAGGCTGTAATGGTAGTTTTTGTAATCGTTTGTCTAGGTAAGAGAAACAAATGTTGTACACGGGGTTAGAAGATGACATAAGGAAACACTCGAATAAATAAGTAAGTCTTACATCCTGAATAATTTGAGTTGACATGATCATTTGGAAAAAAAGAAAATGTTAGTTAATAGAAGGAATATTGTTAGTTATTTAATAAAAACAAGAACTATTCTCTGATTTGAAGACTCATTGGACAAAATTACACAAAAAAAATTTATTTCTCGATTGAAGTTAAATTAAGTGCAATTTTGCCTCCCTCCTCCCCAAGACAAAGACGTATTTCTGCCAAATTGAGAAAACTGTTGGGAAATGAATCCCTGAACAAGCCAACTACCTGCGGCCGTCTAACAAAACTTCAGATTCAGATGTGGCTTTTGTTCCCGCTGCTGCCGGGGTGACTTTCAGCCGTTATGCCGTCTAATTGTCCGGCCCGCCTCCATCCTTTTCCATGGGAACAGAAAGCAGTGCTTCACAGTTCACAGCAACATTTCAAAGCTTTTCCAGTCATCTTAATTCACAGAGCTGTCTGATGTAACGAGAAACCATTTAACGTTGTATTAATAGCTCTAATTAGTGTAGATGTTTTTACTCCATCATTACTTATTGTACATGCTTTCATTTTCTCAACACAGAGGGTTGGAAAGGTTGCCCGTACTTCAAATTGATTTTATTTCGTCTTCATTCTGATATTGAGAGTTTTTCTGTTTGTGGACATGCAGGCGCAGATGTTGGCTCTGGATGTGGGCAGATCAGCCCTTTGCATGCTGCGGTTTGTGCTGGAGAAGCAGACATTGTTAAGCTTCTCCTGGACTTTGGGGCAGACAGAGCCAGCAGGAATGCAGAGGGAAAAACTCCTCTTGACCTGTCGGCACCAAACAGCGCGGTCCGATTTGCTCTGGAGAGGAGAGGTATGTGGAACGATCGACTCGCCTTTATTAACTCCCTGAGAATTAAGCTTAAACATGGTTTTCTCTCTCATTGTTTTAGCTCCCTGCTCTCTGTCGGAGCTTTGCCGTTTCTGCATTCGCCGCAGTCTTGGGCGACTTCGTCTTCACAGAACCTCCAGCCTCTTCCTTCCTCACAGTATCAAGAACTTCCTCCTCCACAAATAACACATCTGTTTGCTACATAGACCTCCAATCATCGATTTTCCGTGTAAAATAGTTACAAAGGAATAATATTCTCAAGACTACAACTGCACATTTGTATATTTTAGGATAATATTGCTTTTAAAATCATATTTGATATTTAAGCTGTACTCACAGGTTACATTTTAAATGGACTCAGACTTTGTATGTTTGTACTTCAAGTAAATCTGTCTGTTTAATATCAATCTCTTTACAAAATCTTTAAAAGGTGAACACAACCAGTTGCATATCTGCATGTTCACTTTTTTATCTTTGCTGAACTGTTTTCTGAAACCTTTGTGGCTCCACAGGGAGCTGTATGCATGTCAGATAAATCACAGTCTGTTGTGGCTGAAGAGAACAGACTGTATATAGCTTGATAAAATGAAAGAAACATTTTGCTGAGTTTTTAAAAAAGTGAGGCTTTTAGAGTTATATCTGCAGTGAGGCATTTTCGTAACACAGGTTCGTTAAACACCTGATTCATCCCAAGATTGTTGCCAAGGAAGGAGCTTTGACTAATCAACAGATGAGGAAAATGTAGTCCTTTTAGATAAAAAACAGCGTTATTCCTACAATTTGTTTTCTTCACCCTCAATAAAGTGTTTCATAGCTGCCTTTGGCTTCAATATAAACTTATCTCAGCATACTAGATGTCTCAACTGACTGCTACGGTACAAACATGCAGTTTTCAAATTGTACTCATCTCAACCATAAACCAAATAAAAATATTAAACATAAAGGTCAAGATCATGACCTTTATAGATTCTGCTGAATCCAGACATGAATTCAGCAGAATACTGTGAATTTCACGTACTTGTACTCTTACTTTTAAGAACAGAAGTGACATACAATCAAAGATGTCTAATAAGTTATGATTAGTCTTAATTTCTCATAACATTTGTTTAATTTTGTCATGTTTTCATGCATATAAAAGTGTGAAATTAGCTTAGAAGATACACCAGGACCCGCTGGGAGTTTTACTTCAGTCAGCATCTTAAGCCAGGCGTGTCAAACTCATTTTTAGTTCGGGCCACATCAAAAGTCTAAATGTTCTTAAAGGGCCGGTTGTGCCAGAATATATTGATAAAACCCATTAAACCGTTAAAATATCAATAAATAGCTGTTCGTCCAGGATTTTGTGATTGTTTCAGTGGTTTTTTGCAATCAAGATTGCACATTTTGTGGTTCCATTTTAAAACATTGTATGGCATTTGCACTAATGTATGGTGTTAAATGTGACTTTTTATTACTTGCCACCATATCACTTATAGACTATAACTTCCCATCATGTAAGGCTGAGGCAGCAGTTACTTAAAATCAATATTTTTTTAACAATTTTGAGAAAATTTGCTGTAAAATAAGAAAAAAAAAAAAAAAAAAGATTTGTTGATTTTGTGTGAATTTTGCAGATTTGTGAAAAATTATTGATGTAATTTGGAGTTTAGAGGGCCACATAAAAAGCTGTGGTGGGCCAGATGTGGCCCCCGGGCCTTGAGTTTGACACATGTGTCTTAAGCCTTAAGGAAACTCCTAAAGTGATCAAATATTGGAAGTAGTGAGGATTTTAAGTTGCTTTAAAAGCAACGGATAGAAAGGATATTAGTGCTGTGCCAACAGCAGGCACTGCATGTTGATGCTGTGTGGCAATTAATAACATTTTGTATAGTTTAATCATAACTCACTTTTCTTAATCCAGTTTAGCTTGTATGATCAGTTAATTTCAATCAAGAAATGTGGAATGACCTTCAAAAGGACGATTATGCTAGAATCACTTTTTCACACAGTTGTGTATGTTTGGACTTTTGCCCCTCCTTTATAATATGCACCTTCATTTAAAAACTGCATTTTGAGGTTATTTGTGTTATCTTTGAAATTTAAATTGGTTTGATGTTCTAAACCACTAAAGTGTGACAAATATGCAAAAAAAGAGAGAGAAATCATGAAATACGTTTCCACACCACTCTGTGTTCGGTATCTTTGGTTTTTCTGAGCTCCAACGTAAATGATAAAAAAAAGCAGCAGAAGATTAGTTTGTATGAATTAATGTACTATACCGTTCAGATATGAGAAAAGGTTGTATTTCTTTAACCTAAATTGGCTTTTCATCATACTTGGGCTTGCTTTAAAAAATATTTTACATAAACCAATTGAAAAGCCATGGAAAGTATTTTGGGAGCTGATGTCAGTAACAGAGAGCATGTCCCAAGCAAAGACAATAATTAAAGAGAAGTAAAATATTTTAAGAAGCTGAATAATAGCTTCCATATAAGATAGACTAATTAAACATGAAATAGTTTTGAAGCGGCCCTTAAAGTGCTTCACACAGAAGTAAAAGCAGGAGGAGAATGCAGAGCTTTTGGATTTACAAAAATAAAAAATCACCAGAAGAGGTACAATAGATCTGAAGTGATGGACGGAAATTAGTTTTTCTGATAGCTCTGCAGGTAAGGGGGCTGACTCAGTACATCAGACCTAAACCCCAAAGAGCTTTTAAAACAGGCAATGCAATTCAAAGAATAATGCTTATTTCTCACAAGAACCAAAAACTCAAGTGGAAGTCACAAAGTTGTTTCTTTTGCTTCTGTGAATCTACTGAAACCCTCAGCAGCTGGTTGGGGTTTCGGTGCCATGCAAACTTCTGACTGCATTTGCGTCGGTGCAGTGAAACAGATGTGATTCGTTCCTGTTTTCTGCGTATTAATTGCATTGCTGCTGTAGTCTTGGTAACAGGCAGCTCCATGCATTAAGAAATAACATTAGATCTAATTAAACATGGGAGGGTGGTCTCGAGTGAGATTCAGAATGACACGAAATGAAGGAAACAAATAAGTGTTATTTTTGCAGTGCTGGACTGTGAAGGCGTAATCTGATTATTACCGAGAAAAGTCAGAGTCACGTCTAGAGATGTGGATTTAGTGCTCAGTTCAAATTGACCAGATTTACAGCATCCCAAAATATTCACACTCATTAAACATTTTCCCATTTTATCTAATTTCAACTACAAACTTTAATATATTTCAGAAGGATTCTATGAGGCATATTAACACATTATTTTTTTCACAATTGTGCAGAACATTGCAATCACATTTCACAACTTTTACTCTGACATCTCTAAGTAAAATTCAGTTTAACTAACTGGCTACAAAAACCAGCTGCTTCTCTATCATCAGGAGCCAAGAAGCCCATGATAACTCAAAATTATGACTAAAAAAAGAAGAAGAAAGAAATCAGCTCTACTGAGGGGGCCCCTTAGTGGCCCTGGGGCCCTAAGCGCCTGCTTAGTTTGCTTATGCCTTGGGCCGGCCTTGAGTCATAATGTGATAAAAAGCTTTTTACTTTTAAAAAAGTTTCACTGGCTTCACTCCTTCGTTCTCGATAGTGCACGTTCATGGGTTAATTTGCCCTTCTCAATGTCTGACAGGTGGGAAGCCGGTAGAGGTGAGTCATTTTGCCCTGTGTATTGACTTGAAGGCATGCCGCCAGGCTAAACAGTGGAACAGATTGGTCCACTATGTTGGACCAATATCTATCTATCTATCTATCTATCTATCTATCTATCTATCTATCTATCTATCTATCTATCTATCTATCTATCTAT
>CAEFZX010013617.1:0-98471 GCA_903066825.1 Alfaro cultratus | reverse complement strand
CCATCCATCCATCCATCCATCCATCCATCCTTCCATACATCCATCCATCCATCCATCCATCCAGTCATCCATCCATCCATCCATCCATTCATCCATCCATCCATCCATCCATCCTTCCATCCTTCCTTTCTTCCATCCATCCATACTTCCATCCATCCATCCATCCATCCTTCCATCCTTCCTTCCATCCATCCATTCTTCCATCCATCCATCCATTCATCCATCCATCCATCCATCCATCCGTTCTTCCATCCATCCGTTCTCTGCATCATGAACCTTTTGTATTTAAACTTCACACATCGACTCAATAAAAGTGAAACATCTGAAATTTTGAACCAGATAAAATCTGAAATTGTTCCATGAACCAAAGGCTCTGAGCCTCTGATGGTCTAAATAAATCCTGTGGTAAAAGTGAATCAGTCTCTCAGCCCTCCAACAGTTTCCAACAGTTTCCCCTTGGAGCTGTTTCTGTTTTTAAATAGTTTGATGACCCTCTGCTCCTCTCTCTCCTCAGACAAAGGGACGATCCAGAAGGTGATTGTTCTGCCTAGCAACCGGTCCCTGCATGGCGATTTGGTCCTGGAGGAGCTGGAAGTGTTTAAGGTCTGAACGCCCGCCGGCCTCTTGTCTCTCCTGAAAATCAAACGCAGAGCGGTGACGGGTTCAGGCTGGCACCGCTGAGGCTGATGCAGCACAGACTGCTGGGAAACACGCTGGCGCAGACAGACAGACAGACAGACGTCTGGCTGCTACCCTGACTGACCCTTCGCACATGTTACTTTATCCTGGCTGAAATCTGCGCCGACGCTCCTGCTCCTTTGATCCCCGACGCCACCTGGGCTGCAGCGCTCTCTGGAATCTGTTCTGCAAACACGCAGGATTTTTCTTCAAGGAAACCAGGAGAAATCGATTTAAGATTTAACTTACACTTCTGTTGTTGCACTAAAATAATCTCAGCAGTGGAAATAGGAGTGCAAATTGTTTTAAATTTAGTTTGATGGCTGCTTTCAAAAATCAGGCTGTAAGTGAAGAGGCTTTTAATGTATTTTACCAAGTTAATTTTCACTTTTTGTTGTTTTTCATCCAGAATCAAGCTCCTGTCACAAATTTGAGAATCTCGTCCAAAAAGGTAAGCAACAGCAAAAGCCTTTCCTCTTTTATTTTGAGTTCAGTTTGATTTATTGTTTTACAAAGTCAAATTAGCACTGTTGTAGATGGAAAAGAAGAAAACATTTCCACCAGTAAACGCAGAAATTTTTAGATTAGTTTCAAAAATTTTGAAAAGTCAAAAATGTTCAACTTTTGGAAATTTTCTGACTTTCAAAAGTTTAACATTTTTGACTTTTGAAATTCTGAAATTTCCAAGTTTTTTCTTGAAAATTTCTGAGATTAATTTAAAAATTTCTGCATTTTTTCCCAAACAAATTTAGAATTTCTCAACCTCAGAAATTGCCTTTTTTTTCTAGAATTCTTTTTTTAGATTAATTAAAAAATTTCAGTTTTATTTTATTTAGCAAATTTCAACTTTTCAATGTCAAGTGTTTTGAGAAAATGTCTGAGATTAATCTCAAAATTTGACTTTTTTCTTGCAAGTTTCAACTTTTCAAAATTTGTGACAATTTTTGGCAAGAATTGACTCTCCTTTTTCTTTTTTCGTTGCGTTATTTGTTACCTGTGGCCATGTGTAATTGGTGAAAAATGAAAATCTTCTGAGCCTAATCGCAAAGGAAATAATTGTTTCAGCACTTTGCCTCACTCTGCTGTCATCCAGCCACTTATTCAGACAAACAGGGGACTGACATCTGAACTGTTTGCTTTTGCAGCAACAGCTGTACGTCAGCTCTGAGTTCGGGGTCTCGCAGGTTTCCCTGCACCGTTGCCACGCCTACGGCTCGGCTTGCGCAGACTGCTGCCTCGCCAGGGACCCCTACTGCGCCTGGGACGGGCTGAGCTGCTCGCGCTTCTACCCCACCGGGAAAAGGTAGAGACGGCCGCTTGCAGCTTTAGCCTCTGTAGCTCCAGATGACGTAGCCACGAAAGCAGCTTTACTGACGCTGACAAGGTTCAAAGGAGCAAGAGATGAAAAAAATACAGAAAAAAATACAGAAAAACATGAGTCATGTTTGCGCTTTTTGTTTATTAATCAGGATTAGATTTATTCAACAAGTTCAACAAAAAACAAAATGGATTTCTTTTGTAAATATATATATGGAAGAGGATTATCACAACTGGAAAAAAAACTGAGTTTAATCTTCTGACATCAAAAATGAGAATTCTGAGAAAATTAATTTGAATATTGAGAAAAATGTTGAAATTCAGAAGAAAAAAATGTGAATTAAAAACAATCTGAATATTTAGAGGTCAGAATTTTGAGGAAAAAAAATAAAAATTCTGAGAAGAAACTAAAATATTGAGAAACATTTTGAGAAAAAAGTGAATTCTGTGGAAAAAGTTCAAATATTGGGGGGGAAAAACCCATAATTTCTTATTCCTCGGTTGCGTTAAGATTTTTTCCACATTTTGTGCAAAGTGTTTATACAAAAGAAAACTGAGATGTTGCTGGAGCATAATTACATTATCAGAGCAGAATTAGTCCACAGGTTTACACAGTAGATCCACAAACTTCACTGTATTTCATTGGAATTTTCTGCTCTAAACACAATTAGTGCATAAAATGTAAATGTGAAAAGTATGACAAATGTTTGTATGCTCTGAATCCAGAGAAACTGTATTCAAAAGTCACTTAATGAGTTATTACAGTTCAAAAACATTCCCACAGCATGATACTGCCAAACTACAGACAGACTTCTTGCTGCTTGAATTTGCAACCTAAAATTTCCCAAAAGTCTGTGAGTATAAAGTGACAAAATGTGTAAAAGTTTAAGGATTGTTGACAGGTTTGCAAGGTATTTTTTATAATTTCTTCCTTGAGAATGTTGTAATTAATAAGTTACAGCAAATATGAAATCAATGAGCGGACCAGATTGGGTCAGCAGCTGATGCGTAATCTATTCCAGAATAGAACAAGATGTCCTCATGATCCATCGATGAACACTTGAATTCCTCGTTTCCGTTCTCTCCCTGCCCAGACGTAACGCAGAGCGTCAGGAATGAGCGACCTCTAAACGAACGCGCCTGTGGTCTCTGTGAGGCCCAGACCGCTCAGCCGGTCCCGGGTCCGGTTTAGTTCGGTCCCGGAACAAAAAGCTCAACTTTCTGTGTGTGTTTTATGTTTTTTCTGCTCTGAAATGTGTCAGCTGTTAACATGCTCCCTCTGCCAAGCTGTTCCGCATGAGAGCGCCACTCGGCTGAACAACATGGTCACATTTTCCTCATGTCGTTATGGCACCAAAACCTCCTAACAGAGAACTGAGGGATTTTTATTACTGTGTATTTTCACTTTGATTTGTTTGTTATATTCATATTGTTGTTTTTTTTGTGTGTTTTAAAGGAGAAGCAGGAGGCAGGATATAATGCACGGAAACCCACTCACTCAGTGTAGAGGATTCAACTTAAAAGGTATTAAAACAGCTGCTATGATGTCACTTTTACACTTAAATAAATCTGGTTTTATGGCTAATTGAAACCACACAAGGACAATTCAGCAAACTTTAGCTAAGTTATTTTTTCTTGCTGTCCCTTCAAATCAATTGGAAGAGAGAAACAGTTTTGTTTTCTTCTTCCCGGCAATTTATAAACCTACTAATGTGGAGGATTTTATTCATCTGATTGTGTTTTGTACGGAGCCCCATAAGGGACATGGGGAATTTTTTTTTTCCTTTTGTGTAATCTTGCAAATGAACAATGGCACATTGTAGATAGAAACAAAACGAGGATAAAATTTACACCAGAAAACTCCGAAATTTTCTAGAAACAACTTGGAAATCTATGAGCTCAAAGTTGAAAATTTATGACTTTTGAAACTGAAATTTTCTAGAAAAACATGGAAACTTCAAAGTTCAAAAAGTCAAAAATTTTCCACTATTGAAGCTCAAAATTTCCCTTGTTTTTTCTATAAAACTTTCTAGAAGATTAATGTCAAAATTGTAGTTTTTTGGTGGAACTTTACATTTCTTTTTTTTCTATCTACAATGACCTTAATCCGCCGTCGTAGAACTATTGCTTTCCGTCGCACTAACGTATTTAATAGTCAGCTCACGTGGCATCTTGAATACTGACAGTCTTCCTGCTACAATACAAAGTTTTTCAATGTATGTTGATGTCTTGTTTGTAAAATTAATTTTAATTTTGTCATGTTTCTCTTTTAAACGCACCACAAACTTGTGCAAAATGCTGGAGCAAAGCAGTTCAAACCTTTCCATTCCTAATCTGAAACGTAAACATCACAGAAACTTTTTGTCGATAGAAAAGAAAAACAGAAAGAAAACATCCAAATTATTTGGATTATTTTTGAGATATTTTTATGGGGTAAGAAGCTAATAAATAATAAGAAATTATGTAACAAAATCGAACTTCAAAATGTAATAAAAACTGCATTACGTAATAATCAAGGCAAAGTGTAATAAAATCCTTGAACGTATTTTGCAATGTTTTCTTTTTATATGTAATAATATTCTTATTTTTAGAAATGATAATGTTTTAAATCCTGCGTGCATTTAAATTTAAATTTTGGTCATTTTGTTTCCTTTTCAGACTCATAACCAGAATCTTCTGTGTTACCCTGAAGCTGTTCAAGTCAAAACGATTAAAAATTTGTGTTTTTTTACATTCAGCATTGGTTATTACATAACGCTGTTTTAATGATGTGTTATTACAATGCAACATAAAGAGGCATTTCACTCCGTCTGACAGTTTTGGTTAGTCTGAAGGATTAATAAAGGGTTTTCATGTAAAGTCCAAGCAAACACAAACATGTAGCTAATAAATTGGTTTTCAATCAGTTTTCTGCACAAAAGAGTTTTATAAAAGAAATGCATTTTGATTGAGGAAATTTTATCGTCACTGTGACTTTATGCAAAATGGACCAAGCTGCATTTGTTAATTTATTGCAAGGGAACGCAAAGAAAATATTTCCTCCATAGTTTTTTGCCTGTTATGCTTTTTATAAAAATCAAATCTGCACAAATGTCTCACTCTAATATATATTCATCCTGATAACAGCTGCAGAGAATCTGCTCCCAGGTGTTTCCCCCCATTTCCATAAAGAGTTTGGGGAATGAGCCATATGGGCGTTATCACCAATTAGTCACGACTCTGTCACCACTCCAGCTTTTTGATTGAGGCATTTAAATGCAAACAGAACGGCATGATGGGAAACCGAGTTGGTTTGAAACTTTGAAGGGATTACTTTGTGCTCAAATGTCTGGATGGGGGTTTAAGCTGAGCTGCATGTCAACAACTCTGAGTCTCCAGTCAGATTTCTCTCTTCTTCTTCTCCTGACTCGGAGTGTGTGTGCTTATCAGCCTACAGGAACGCTGCAGAGATGGTGCAGTATGGCGTGAAAAACAACACCACCTTCCTGGAGTGCGTTCCCAAGTCTCCTCAGGCGTCCATTCGCTGGATCATTCAGAGGGACAACGACAGGAGGAAAGAGGTCAGCCTGACATTTGAAGAAGTCGACAGTTTGTTTTATGGTTCGCCTTAATGGCTGTTTGAGATGAGCCTGATTAAATATCCTCTGTCTGATCTTCAGATTCCGGCAAAGCTAATAACACCACATCGCAGTTTCATTCAATAATGTGGTATCTATTACATGCTTGGCCCTCCTTAGATCAATCAATCAATCGAGTGCTTTGCATCATAAACACAAAAGATACAGAAGACTTTGCATAGTCAAGAATTGAGAAAACCAATAAACTTTACATTTTGTCAAGTGCCATCAATGCACATCAATATGTTTATAGTAATATTTCATTCATTATGGCTCAAAAATCAACTCTAAACATGCATGTTTTTGTCAGTGTTTCAGCTGTTTTGCAGTTTTCTGGAGGTTTGTTCTAGATTTGTGGTGCAAATCTGGTAGGAATTGTTTGAATGTTCAAATAATCTCTATTTCCATTCTGTCTCTGTGTCATAATAATCTGAGTTATTTTGATTTAAGAAGCATTTCTATAGGAAAAGTACTTACACCCGACTGTATTGGGTTTTGTATTATTCGTATAATTTATTAGTTTATTAGTTTTCTGGTGTAGATTTAAGGAAGCAGATTGTTTTTAAAAGATACTGCATCTAAATCAGTAGAAACTGTTTTTAGAAGAAACTGCTTCTAAAAACTGTTTCCAAAATCACCAACTTATATTCCAGGTTTTAGTCAAAAAGTATAAAGTATCACTCAGATTTTCTGTTTCATGTGTTCTAATTAATCCTCTTTCCTCATCTTTTTATGGATCAGACCTTTAGAATGAAGGATTTCTGCTTTAACATCACATCCAGGCAGAGAGTCTACATGGTACCCCACTTTGATGCCCAAGTGTCCATCTGGGCATTTATTTCTGTGCATCCATTTGCAAATCAGACCCTCATTAGCCTAGTTGAAGAATAAGTTTAAGTTTTATTTGGCAACTAGAACTAAAATGACAAGATAATATAGTGCTACAAATATGCACAAGCATCACAAAGGAATTATGTAGTGTTGAACCGAGAACGGTCAGAATATGTGACAGAAAATGGATTATTAAGGATAAGGATTAATAGATAAGTTTAATAATTTAAAGGTAATACTGAAACACTTATGTCATTTTTATTTCTAATAAACTAATAAGTAACCAAAAGGATCACAATGTGTTTAATTAAAACTACAAGCTTCATGTAAAGTCAATCAAACTCACTGTTATCTTTGAAAAGCATTAATGGAGCCTCCTGCACAGCCAACAAGAATGCAACAAGTGGTTTCTGGATGGTGAGTCAACAACAAAACACTTGTCTTTTTCCAGCAGCTGCTGAAATAGCGTAGTAACCGCAGACATGCCGCCGCTGTTTCTTAACGATCAGGAGGTTTTTGAAACGGCTCTTTTTCCAGACACCAAAAAATGTGAAGGTATTTCCAGAACGTTTGTTTTTTTGAGAGGTTTTTTTCCAATTCTTGACTAGACTTGGAAAAAAAGTCTAGTCAAGAATTGACTAGATATATTGTCTTATATATTATATAAGACAATATATCTTATATTGTCCAGCAATATAAGATATATTGCTGGACAATAAATTGTTCCAGAAGCTACTGCGATAATTGATGATATTGTTGTTTTAAGACCATTTTCAAGTAATATCTTGGTAATAATGCCATAATAATGCAAGAACAAATTCTCAAAGATCAATAAACTTTAAATTCTAGTGAACATTTAACACTGGAACTAGAAGACATTTTAAATATCTAAAAATAAATAAAGAAAACAATAAATAAAATGAATTAATAAGCCTTTGTAAGCAAAATTGTTTTTCAAAACAAGGAATTAGTCGAGACCAAAACGCCAGACTGAAGAGTTTTATCAACCAGTTTTGATAGAAAGAAAGAAAAACATTAAATCATTGCTTTAATTTATCAAGCGCACTGCAAAACACACAATCACACCAAGTATTTTTGTCTAGTTCCTACTTTAAATATCTTAGTAAACTTGAATTAAGACAAAACTAATTTAAAAATATCTTTTCAGCAAGATATGGAAGTTTGTTTTAAGTAAATAATTCCTTAATATTGGTGAAAAAGTACTTGTTGCATTGGCAGATAAATGTACTTATAACAAGACAATTTCCCCATGTTATTAATGAAATAATCTGCCAATGGAACAAGCACTTTTTAACCAATATTAAGGAATTATTTACTTAAAAAAGCTTCTAAATCTTTACTTTTGTCTTATTTCAAATGTAATAATAAATTTGCACTAGAAACCAGATAAGAAGTACTTGGTAATATTTGGTATTTTTGCAACAGTTAATTGATTTATTGACCCAAACGGAAGTACAAAAATGGGCAAAAAAGTGAACTTTGCATGATTCTGTGTTTGCAGGTGAAGCTGAACGATCGGGTCCTCTCCACTGAGCACGGCCTCCTGATCCGCTCCGTCCAGCAGTCCGACCGCGGCCTCTACTACTGCCTGACCACCGAGAACGGCTTCAAGCGCACCGTCGCCAAGATCCGCCTGCATGTGCTGAGCGACGCCATGGTGAGCGTTCTGGCGGACAAGCAGCAGGCGCCCTGGGCCTGGGCCCGCGCCGCGCACCCCAAAGCCCTGCTGGCCGCCTTCAGCCCCGCCGAGAATCTGGCCGTTCAGCAATACTGCAAAGAGAGGAAGGACTTCCAGAAGCTTCAGCAGAGGCAGCAGCAGCAGCAGCAGCCACCCGGACCCCTCAGGGGGGACCTGGCCAAACTGAGGCCCCTATTGGACCGGAGGAAGAGCCGCAACAGACGCAATCACCTCCCTGAGGTGTGACGCATGGCAGCAGCAGCAGCAGCAGAAACTGCCACACACGCCTCCCTCCGATCCTCTGCCCTTCAAAGCGGCTCCAGACCCGCTGCGGATGCTAAAATACAACCAGAAGGTTGGTTCGGGCAGATTTAATCCCACAAAATCCAGTTTTCTCACATGAGGTAATGCGACCAGATGGCTGTGATTTTTCAACCACGAGTTTTTGGTTTGCTTTGATCGTCACAACACGATGGGAAGCGGACATGCTGCGACTTCCTCTGATAAACTCTGCGCTCAGAGGATAACTCACCTTAAATACAGCTGCTTTAATACGTTTAATGGACCTTTATCTATTGCTATTTTAATTGAAAACGGTTCAGAAGAGACATGAATGCATTTTCGGATTAGAAATATCCAAGTATGAGATCACACTTTGCTTTCATTTCTATGTTCCTGATGCTACAAACATCGTTATTACAACAGGTGCATCATGAATATCTTACAGCCCCGTCTTTGGCTTTTTCTCTCCTGGTAAAAATCTACAAAAATTCCTGCAGCAAAACCCGTTCACTCTAACAAGGTTTCCAGGATTTCTGGAAGAGAAACGAGCCCACAGCATTACAGATCCTCCACTGTACTGAACTGTAGGTATCAGGATCAGTTTAGTTTTCATCCCACTAACATTTCTATTCCTTTATAATTAATCTGCTCCACTGTGGATCACTCTAAGGCTTAAAAGGTACTTTGGAGAGTGTAACATTGCTTTAAAAAGTAAAGTTTAAAGTTAAAATAAACATTCAGTGAAATTTATTTCCAAATAACTTTTGACGATGTCATTAACTACAATAAAAACAATTTCTAATTTGGAGTTTTTCATAATAAATTTCTATTAATTCTGTTTAAAAACCCAGCATTTTGTTTGGATTGTTAGTTTTTTTGAGAGTATCAGTAAATACCAAAACATTTAAAATATCTAATTTTTCAAGAGTAGTATTTGTAATTACTGCTAAAATAACCTAAAAAAAGAGAAAGAAACAGATTTTATCGTCACTTTTATCCATATCGCCCAACGCAACAATTTTTTTTTTACATTTTTCAGTTACAAATAATGATTTTGCGATATTAAATGCATTTATTAACAGCTTTTTACACAGATAAATGTTTGTTGCACTTCATAAGGAGATAGCGCCTCAAATATTTGAATATAACAAATAAAAATGTTATGTAAAGTGGCCTTAAGGAACAAAACACAAAAACCAATTAGGAAATCTGCCTCAGCAAAAGCAGCAAAAGTATAATCTGTGTTACAAATCAATTCTTTTCATTTTTATTATTTGTTTTGCTAAATGTTCTGGTCAGTTTTTTGTGTTTTGCGCCTGCTGGCTGCACAGGAACTTTAAAACAGGTCCACCACTGTCATTTCTTCCATATTTCTGCCTAAAAGAAATGTTCCAGCTGTAATCTGATGGTCTGTTGATCTGTGTCTGGGTTCAATTTAAAAAAACAAACCGATGTTTCAGTGAACAGCTTGGAGGTGAGGAGAGTTAAGGCCGAGTCGCTCAGTAACGTGGAAATCCCTTTTTTTCAGGCATAGTGAGATAGTCTGAGTTAGACATTTTGCATTTGTGAATAGTTTGTTTTTTTTCAACCTATAGATGATGTAGATAGAAAATATTGCTTTTGTACAAAGTATTTTATGTTTCTTTAATGTTTTAAATTAATATTCTTGCCAAGTTTGGTCAAAATTGTTTGTTTTTTGTACATAACTTTGGTGTTATTTACCAGCGATGACCGCATCTGCTATTTCAAAAGATTTTAAAGCAGCATGCATGTTCCCTCATTCAGTCTCTGCTTTACATGTCGGACTTTTAATTTCAACTCTGCGTAATTTTATTGTCATAAATTCTATGTATTTGTATTTATTAATGTCGTAGCCTAAATAAATCTGTTCAAGTGAAGCTCAGCTTTATAGAAACCCAAACAGCTAATCACTTATATTAGCTTAAAATGTAGATTACAAAGACACAAGCAAAATTAATACTTAATTCCCTAAACACGCATGAATACCTCTTTCGATGTAATGTCTTAAAAACAGCTTGAGAGGTTGTCAGTGAAAAAACAAAAAATAAATTGAGTTACTAGAAATCAGTCGCTTTAGAGCTGCATCTCTGCTGAAGACGTCAGAACACAAAACGAACAAAATTATCCTTTTTATTCATTATAAGTCACTGCAGGAAGCTCAGACTTTGTAAGTCATTTCTTTGTTTAGCTGTGTTTTTCAGACACTGGACTGCGGCCTATTTGAGGCTCAGCAATCACAAATGTTCCTTTAAAATGTAACTCCAAATGTAACTAAAATAAATCTGAAAATATTCAGAAGAAAGTGTAGTTTGGGAAACTAAAATTGGCGCAATAGTACTTGACAGGCAACTGGCTGCCAATGTAGGAGTGTCATTTATTTTCCTTGGCACTGATTGGCTGAACCACCTGCTCGGAACTGAAAAGTACAGTTGCCTGGCAACCTGTCAACCAATAGAATGAAAGCGTTATACTGGGTGCGTTTGTTGTAAAATTCCCCCATATCATAACTTCTGTTTGCTCTTAATCAAAATAAGTAAGACATTTCCTATTTCTCTAATACTGAAATACACGCAGCGAAACATGCAACCTCAACGTGACGTTTTATTAGTGTATAATTTGAATTTCAGGCCAACAACTGACTAAAGGGCATTTCAAACCAATAAAACCATCTAATGAGCTCATGATCTTTATCAGCCCTTACCAATTATAGTCACGACTGCATTAAATAAAACACAAGACAAGTCATGAAAACTCTTTTTTTCTGACTTTTATTCATTTTGAACACACTACTTTAGCAAAGTATATGCACATTTGCGCTTCTGCCTTTCAGTCATAGGGTGTCAAACAAACCCATTTCTCTCTGCCTGGAGACATAAAGGGTTTACCTGACAGCTGAGGGGGGTTTCTGTTTGTCCCTCAAGAAATCCCTGATTCAGTTCATGTTACAGTGTTTGAAATCAAAACAAGAATTGGCAAAGAAATTCAGCTCTCCTGAGCGGTTACAAAAATCACAGTATTCCTCCCTTTTTCAAATAAAAGGAGATCTGACTTCATAAATAAGACAGAGACTGCAAAAAATTACAAGTCTATATCAAAAAGTGTTGATGTCGCCTGGCGGTTTGAATGCACTGTGGTTATATGCGCAACAAACTGGTGATCCTGCGATTTACTACGCAAGCTCTTTTTTGTTATGCCTCCTCCGCACAATACAGTAACCGAGAAGACACAGGATGAAGACGCCAATACCGACACCCAGGAGCACCTGCTGTATGATCGCCAACATCTGGATACGAGATATGAGCTCCTTCTTGAACATCTCTGCTGTTTCATCATCCAGTGTCGCTGTCTGTTCCAAAACAGAAAGGAAGATGATCACTGATTCGCATCACCTTCAGATTTTGTCAAGTTACAGCCACAAACTTCAAAGTATGCTGTGCAAATTTCCTTTACCTCATTTAGCCAAACAAGAGGGAATAAGGTATAGTCCTTTACTTTCTTGAGCACCCTGCAAAGAAAAAGCTCATCGATTCATGTCCAGAGTATAATTTGTCAGTTCATGCATTTTTAAGAGCGTCTGTATAAATTTTTGCTGTTTAAAGAAACTCAAGACGTTCACTGCACTCAATTTTGCTGCTGCAGCAACTCTTATCTCCTAACGTGTAAAACCCTCTGAACCTGCTTCACTCTAAATGCCCCGTTCCTGCTTTTAGCATTGCATTTTCCCCATAATTTCCCATCTGATTCACCAAGCAAACACATGCGTCCTGTTTGGGAAGTGCAAGCAATTTTGCACTCTCTCTGAGTTAAACTGCAGCCGTCCTGGCACAGTCTCACTGTGACCTGATCCAACAAACAGCAGGCGGAGAGAAAGAGATAAATGTTCTCTCACAGCAATGTACAAGGACAAGGTGCAGAGGCACGCCTTGAAACTGCAAGGAGGACAACAGTTGTGATTCTTGTGGGAATCGTGTTCTGTGTGAACAATTTGGAAAAGATGAGAATATTTTTGGAAAACTTTGTGTTTAGTTAGGTGGTATTTTGTATTGTGGAATCTTGGATGAGCTGGACATTAGAGAGGCACCGAGCCTTAAAGCAGTCACTGCATTGCAGTGGATTAGATTTAGTGGCCATCGTTACTTCCGGAGGAGGACGAAAAACCCAAATGAGCAGTATGAGTCAACCGGGAATGTCGGAATATTTAGAGTCCTGGCTAACGTAGGTTCCATTCACACCTTCAAGTACTGATTATGAACGTAACTTCACCCTTTTAACACCTATTGGAAACATCTTGCTAAACTGCAGGCAAAACAGATTACTGGGCTTCAGCAGGGGGTAGTTTTTCTTAGAAATGTTGATTCTATTTAGTAGGATTGCATAAGCGCAAATCTTTTGCTTGGCTATGTGTCTTAAAGGGCTGGCCGCCAATTACACAGGATCAAAAAACCTCTTGCACCTTTAGGAAGTTTACACGAAGCATGGCAAGCCAAAATGGCAAGCATGGACTATCCCATGCCAAGGTTGACCTTAGCAACAACACAAGAAGTCTGTCCGACTAGTTGATTTGAAATTAAAGAGGGATCAGTGATACTGGAGTTTGAAAGCCTGGATCCTTATAAACTTGATACTCTGAGCCCTACAGACTGCAGTTTTGTTCATTCATTGTATTTCTGAGAATGATGGGTCCTAACAGGATATATTTGATGCAAATACAGCATAATGCAAATCTTTTTTAGGGTGATTATGTCAATATTGATAAGGTTGGTACACAAACTCATCTAGTGCCTCTACTCAGTGTTGTAAAGAAGAGGATTAGAAAAATCTTCCCCAACTTCCTAGATACCAAACACAAAATTAAATCCTTTTCCAAAATTGTTGAAGAAAATAAAGGAACAACTCACGTGATGACTTTTGATGGTCCGTACAACATGTTCACTTGAATTCTCTTGGCAAAGTTCAGAGTAAACCCAGTGGTCTGGTGGGAAAACAAAAACAATCTCATCTTAAAATTACCCACTGATCTTCCAAAGACAACACAAGAAACGTTGATCAGTGACTTCCTCGTACAGGTTCAACATCCAGATAGGTTTTGTGGTGCTCTTCATGGGGGCTTAAGCCAAGCACATTCGTCCGCAGTATTGGACTGCCATGCAGGAAGTGGGGCAGCGAGATATAAACAGGCCTCCCTGTTCAGAAACATAAAGCTAAATATTAAATGTCAGATTGAAATGAGATGGACTGACTGATTTTTGGTATTTTCTAAAGTAACTAACCTTGCTGACAGGTACTGATGTCCAGCGCGCCGGCCAATGTGCAATTTTGGGTGGTCTTCATGTTTGTGCAGAAACATTTGTTGTCTGGATTGTCCACAGGGGAGGCCAGAGTGGATGGGAGAAGTGAGTATCGGTACACATCGATTCCTTTCAGGTCCACAGTCCTCTCGTAGCTGGCCGACACAGACCTGAAGTCACAAGAACCAGAGGGACTGTTCCAGATTCCACAACCGTTTCAAACACAACTTCTCTGAAAAGTTCTGACCTCGTTAATTAGTGTGAGAGGAAAACGTAAAAGTTCAGCCTGAATGCCAACATAACAGATCGGAGGAGTGGCTCCAGCTACAGCAAAACACTAATCACCTGCAGATGTCTGAGGAGAAGAAAAAGAGCGGTTCCTTCTTGTTCACAAAGGGAGGGAAGGAGGAAGCGTCTAAGAAAGAGCAGAAAGACAATTTGGTCATAGAGATTCAACATGGAGTCTAGTTTTTGTTTTGACTGATGCAACATACCTGTCCCATTAAGCCTGTCACAGTATTCATCATTCCAGAAACCTAAGCTCCTATGGCACAAAACAAATTCAGAATTTGTACATTTTTACTTATTTTTGTAATATAAGCTGATGTAAATTATTTTTATAATATACGCCTATGTTGTTTGTTTCGAAAATCAGGAAGCTTCAATCATCAAATGTCTGTATGGGATAAAATAGACTCAAATCTTAAAATAAACTGATCTGGATGTCTGTTGTTGTCTCCATTGGCCATAGGATTGCGCAATTGATCATTTAGAAAATAAATGGAAACAAAGAAATTACATTAAAAAAACTTTTTATAATTTTTTTAAAAAGTACTATAATGTGGTGTTTCTTTTGGCAATGTTTGGCAAAACTTCAGTGTAAACACTTTTTCCGCTTCCCTCAAGTCACATGATCAGCAACAACCGGATGATAATGGTGCGACATGTTTTTTTAATTACTTATCGTGTGAACAAACTTATTCACGTTTGATTTTAGTTGATTTTAGTTTGATTTTATTTAATTAAAACACTGCAACTGCATTATTGTTTTTTCCACATTAGCATATTAGTAATATAAATGCAGCTATTCTAACCTAATTATTAGATTTCCTATGCAGAATTGAACGCATAAAAAAGGAATAAAACTCCTTTTATTTGAGTTTTGCTTCAGCACACCTGGCTCCAATATTAGCTCATTAGCAGAGCTCTGTAGAGCTTGACTGCAAGCTTGCAAGGCAGTTTTGCCATTTCATTCAACTGTGTAGGACAAGAAGGAAAGGTTGCAGGAATGCCACTGGTGTGGCATCACTTTGGCTTGCACACTTGTGAGTAATTTTACACTGGATGTTTCAGTTCAATTTTTGTTACATGAAAATATATCAAAATGTCTCCGTGGACAGGAGATGGTAACCTTAAATTAAATAGACTGACCTGCTTTCTTTCCACATGTCGATCTTTCCCACTTTTGAGATGTCATCTTTCCCAGTGAAGACATTATAGGGGCCATCGTATGTTTTATTGTACTAGGAGAATAAAAAAAAATCCATTAGTGTATTGTCTGTAATTAATAATTTAGCCTGCAGTACCAAGAACCTGGAAAATTGCTTTCCAGAACCTACAAGTTATTTCTGACAACTTGATTGAAACTTGCTTGTTTATTTGCTGAAATTCATTAGGTACTTTGTGAAAACTAACATGTTCTTCCCTTAAATCTTAGCAACCAATTTTTAAGAAATCAACATTTTAATCTCAGAATGTAATTGTCACATCTTTTCAAGAACTTACCGATTACTTTCCCTGAACTTACAATGCACTTTCCAGAATTTGTCAGGAACACTCAGTGAAATTTTATTTGAACTGACCAAGTTTTTTTTGGAAATTGCCAGGCAATTTTTCACCAAACTTTCTCCGAACTTGCCTGTTACTTTCTAGGAAGAACTTGATCAGTTTCAGGAAAGTAACTTGAATTCAGCCAGTTTGACATCGAAGGAAAGTACAAGCTTTTAGGGAAAGTTGTTTGGAAACTAACACTAGCTTTGCATTTCTAGTGACTTTCTCCAGGTTTTTTATTATTACTATTATTATTATTTTCTAGATCTTTACTCACATCTAAGAAGAAGCCTACATCTCCTTTCAGTATGGGATCTGTGTATCCAAAAAGCAGCTCTCTGACTGTGCGGCGCTGAAATAAGGAAGAGTTGGTGGTCTTTATCAGCATATCCACGATTGAATGTAACTCTGCTGGAATCGCTGAATAAGCTCCCTGAAAAACAAACAAAAATGACCCCAATTTGGAAAAGCAGTTCACAGAAACAGATCTTGTTACACAAGGTGATATGGCTCACAAATAGACACATTTTGATCCAAATCTGTTGTGCACACAGAGGTATTAGTTCCCCTGAGAGATAAATCTGAAAATAATCTTCTTTTATGACCCTGATGCTCGAAGGGAACAAGCAGAGACTCCTGCTTATTATTTGAGGCTTATTAAAGTTTGAAGAAAGGCCATGTTGTGTCAATAAAAACAAAAATTGACTTTATTGCTCAATTATGACCTCTGATTCATTAAAATGTACATGCAAGCAGTTCAATGCTCTACTGGAGGACCAATTCACCACTGAAAACAGCAGAATATCTAGTTAAACTATTTTTGGATGGGATTAAAACCAGCTTAGGTTTGTTTTTGTTTGTTTTGTTTTCCCTTTTGGACAAAACCAGAACGGATAGGAAAATTAGCCAGAAAGCTTTACTTGCAGGGAGCTTAACTGTGGACAACAGAAGGTGAGGTGAGCTGAATAAAGCGTAACAAGGTCCACTCTGTGAGATGCAATAGATAAATGGATCAAAGAGCAAATGGATAACAAGGGTTCAAATTCGCTTTTAGATTAATATTTTAGTCTAACCCTCATCTGCTCTGCTGAAATTGTCGTCAATAAAAGCAGCTGGTGAAGATGAAAGATCAAAATCGATCCTCCCGCAGTTGTAAACACCTTCTGTTGTTGTTTTTGTGTCAGTCAGCGACTGATCCTCAGCATGTTTGTCTTGCAAAACTAAGAATTCAATACTATTTACACAAAATAAACCAACCAATAACTAGCAGGGTTTGTTGTACGATTAGTTATTCTGCGGTTTTGACTGACAGCTTTGGTGCCTCAGTCAGGTTTGTTAATTAAAGCATACAGCCCCCGTTTTGTCCATATATTACTCAACCATCTAAACAGTCATAAAATGGAAACGTTGAACCTTGTACTCTCAGAAACACAATTATTACTACATATTAAAGCTTTAAAGTTTTGTTTGCTCATAATACAAAGTACACAATTATTAGAACCAGTAAGTGTATGGATACAGTTGCTGGTATCCATGCTCTCAATAGTTGAGAGCATGGACTATGATAAATAGATAAAGGCAAAATGATAAAAAATAAAAAAAAAAAAATGGATTGACATGAATGTAAAGTACCTAAGACAGCATGAATATCCTTGATTGTCAAAATTATGAGTGCGGCTCGTAATTTTGACCCAAAATGTTTGGACACCACTGATACCATTTCTGTTCTGGTAGACGCGACTGACCCTTCAAAAAAATCCTTATATTTCAAAAATCAGAGCGGAACATGCTTCATATGCGCTTCTTGAAAGAAAGCAGTTTGCATAGCAACAAGATAAACTTGAATCCTCTTGGCAACGTTTGCTACTTTTCCAATTGATTTAAACATTTTGCCTAATGGTCCTACTTGTCTTTTTGTCTCAAATATATATTGTTGCACCCAAATAGGTCTACGAAACACAAATAGTGCCACTGAAAAACAAAAAAACTTTAATCTTCTGAGCTCAAAAGTCACAAAAAAGTGAGATTTTTAATGTCAGTGGCCCTAATCCACTTCCGTATATCAGAATTAACCATCACAATTTAAAAAAAAAAAAAAAAAGACACAATTTCTGTGATTAATCTTGTTATTTTTTCTTGGATGCTTCCAGCTTTTTCAACACGCCAAGAAAGATAGTCACTTTTTCAAAACTCTTTGTACACACACTGTCAGATGTCATAAAAGCCAGAAATCACCTCTAAAACAAGTGTGTGCAGACCAAAGCAGCCCGCCGCAAGTCGACAGCTTGCTTTGTCGTTTCTTCTGACAGACTCCAAAATCAAAGAGGCATTGCATATTCGTGGCAGAGCTGCATAAAATTAGGAAGAAAAACATACTTACAGCCACCGCCAGGTTGAGTGAGGTGATTTTGTCTTCTTCTGTTCCCACCGACATGGACGGCTCAAAGATGGCACTGTTTGGCAGCAGGAAGGAGACTGTGTGATTGAGGTGGAACGTGATGTTGTCTTTTGCGAGAAATCTTGTCCTAAAAGTACAAATAGTCAGAAAATAGTTCTTCAAGTCCTCCTGAAGAGATTTGTTCAAAGACAGGGAGGTGATGAATAAAGCTCACATGTAGGTATATGGTCCTCTTTCTACCACTACTGGTGTGGCGCCGTAGTCCAGAACCTCCAGCGGATTCATCACCTCGAAGAGCCAGAACTGCCGATACACCTTTGTCCCTGCAGCCACCCAGTTCTCGTACGCTGTCGTCCCCGGCTCAATGACGGCTTCCTGCAACCCGCAGACACACAGACAAGCTATTTTTAACATGCCTCAAGACTGCCAGCAGGCCACCATCTCCACTGACACATTAAAAAGAAAAAGGTGGATGCTCTCTTTTAAAGGGAATCGGATAGATGTCGCCTGAAAAAGCTCCTCTGAAACACTCACAGATGGTGATCTTCAGATGGATCAGCTGTGCGGAAACTCGAGTCATATTTGGCTTGTTTTGTAGTTTGAAGCAGCTTTCAAAATAGCATACGCCTGATCTCTATTTTCTCCTGATTCACCTTGATCTCCACACACACACTCACTCACACACACACACTCTCTCTGACATGCTCTGTCACTCCCTACCCTCTAAGTCAGGGTGAAACTAAACTCCATACCTTCTCCACAGTCCCCTGAATGATGATGTCTCCCACGGGGAAGAGGATGCCTCCCAGGATGGCCACCAGTGCCCCAACCACGGCTCCGGCGATCAGCCCGCACCTTCTGTTACAGCAGCCCATGGCGGTGTGTGTTTCCCTGCTTCCTCTACGTGCGCCTGTCTCTTGGCTGCCTGTTCTCCTGTCTCTGTGTGTGGCGTGTGCTGCAGCTTGACTGCGTTTGTGTTCCAGGCAGCGGGAGGAAAGCGGCACAGGCAGGGCTATACCATTGGAGGGGCTGGCAGAGCCACTGAGGCCAGGTAAAGGTGCACACACCCCCTGGCTGAGGCCCAGGAAAACCCTTCATTTACACTATCTGATGGCGCGGTGGGTTCAAGGGTCACTCTAGGTATCAGACCAGGTGATAACAACCACTTCAGACTTCGTAGAAAGATTCAAAAGGGTAGAGTAGCTTGTCGACTTTGCTGATAATCAAAGACTTGATTGCCTCAATCAAGTTTAATTTTTATACCTGCTGGAAATATACAGCTTTGAAAAAAAGTTGAGAGAGCACTGCACTGAACCCCATTGAAAACCTCCTGGTTATTCCAACAAACATTGATTTTTGAACTCTTCTTGAGTTAAAACATTGGTATTGTTGTTTCTAAATGAATATGAACTCGTTTTCTTTGCATTATTTGAGGTCTGAAAGCAATGCATCTTTTTCTTTATTTTGACCATTTCCCATTTTCTGCAAATAAATACTAAATATGTGCTTGGAATTTTAGAGACATGTCAGTAGTTCATAGAATAAAAGAGCAATGTTCATTTTAACCTATAAAAGGTCAAATCAGATAAACTGATCAATTTAAGTAGTCTCTTAATTTTTCCAGAGCTGTATGTGCAGCCAAGCTTGAGGAGCCTTGTTATGATGTTTATCAGAAATGTTAGCATTCCCATTTTGGTAAGAAATTTCCTTGAAAATTCTCCCCAACTTGATACCCCTTATTTACAAAATATTATTTCAAGAAGAAGCCACATTAAACTCCAAAGACATAAAAAGGATTATCATCTCTGCCACCTGAGAGTGTAGCTGTTAGCTTGTAAAACATAAGAAGGTAATGCAGCTTCAGTCTTCAGTCAGAGGCACCTTCAGATTCGTTGTGAGACTGACTGCTTACAGAGATCAGTCCTGATATTTAGGGATAAATGACTTTTTGTTTTTTAATTGCACAATACGTCAAAGAATAGCACAGCTAGAATCCTACAAAGACATGTCCATCCACCTAAACTGACAGAAAACAGGAGCATTAATCATAGAAGCAGTCAAGAGGGCGATGGTGACTCTTGAGGAGCTGCAGATATCAACAGCTCAGGTAGGACTGCCTGTATAATGAATACTTTACAAAGAATTAAGACTTATCTTGTTCATTAATTATCCAATCTCTTGACCTTTATCTTTTTGCCTCCTGCCTCAGTTTGCAAAAGACTCTGGAAAGTAATAAGCCACTAAATGGATATTTAAATGTTCAATCTCTTGTCACAAAACCTCCTAACTATGACCGCGGTTCAGTCGTTTTATGAGTGATTACTTTATGGTAATCCATCCTCTCTCCATCCTTATCAGGAGACTTTCCATTGAGAAATGATTGCACATGAGTTTTTGGAGCCTGATAAGAAATGAAATCCTGTGTTTGAGGCCAATAACGCTGATTCTGATTCTTATAATGCTGTTGCAATCCACGTGGTTCCACTGTTTTTATTGCCTTCTATCTTTCAGCATAAATCATGGCTGGTTGTGTAACACCTCTCTGCTTTCCTTATGTAAAACATAACAACTGGGCGACCGATTAAAACTTAAAGACATATCTTTGCCTAAATAAGACAGAGCTGACCTATCTTTTCCCATAATGTATCCGCATTGTGTGTTTTAGAGAGAAAGTAGACACAAAACTGATCGAATGTTTTTTTTGTCATTTGTAAATCCATGTTGCAATGGCCCATTGAACAAGAAACTAGCCCACAGCATCACAGAACCTCCACTGTAGCGAACAGTGAGCATTAAGTTAAAATCCCAGCAGCATTTTGTTGAGTTTATTCATCAGTCATGTGCTCAAGTCTTTCCCATTTTGAAGAGTGTCCAATTGCTATTTTCTAGAAACTCTGAGGACGTCCTAAAGTCTAAATCACAAAAATGACTTAAGTAAATTTGATATGTTATAGTTATTAGGTGTGTAAATAGTAAGTATGAGTTATTTAAATAAATGTAAAGTTGGATTTTTCTTCTTTTTTCTGTGTGATTATGCTGGAGCAATAAAAACCAAATTTATTTTCAGTGTTTTTACTTTTATAAGTCAGTTTTATGCAGCCATTATTTACTGGCTCCTGGGCAAACTCGTGTAAGTAGCATTCAATGACCACTAGAGGGCAGCATCATATTTCCCCTCTTCACTCCACCTCTGCTAAAGCTCTGTTTCAACAAACAGCCTTGCAGATGGCATTAGTCGCACTTGACTGTATTATTTACTTTGCATATAAAATGTCAGCAGAGGAGACAGGACTTTCTTTTTCTTGGTCTGCTTGATTATTGATCAATCATCATTATTAGATCCTTTTTAGTACTTTTGTGATGTTTACATTAAAACATAGTTGATTTATTGTTTACATATTGTGAATTTAAGCAGTTCTGCACAAATGTGGCCAACAGTTTTAAAGTTATGCTTCAATCTGAGCTTCAGTTTGGACGGCCGCTGTGAAGTGACTGGGAATGTCCACTGGAGGGCAGCACCACATTGTTTTTTCACTGCTGCCTGGTGATTGTAGCTGAAAGCTCAGGTTGTTCAGCCAGCCTTGTTAAATAGTGTGAATCTCACCTGACTGACTCTCTTATTTGTCCTGCCAGCAAAGATTTCTCTTTGCCAGATTCAGTGGACTGTGTAATTTATTGCTAATCTGACGCTCACAGAGTGAGCAAACTATGCTAAATTATAAACAAATCACTCTTATTATCCATTTAAATCAGAGACTATTTTTTTATCTTTCCATTAAGTGATTTTTATCACTTCTAAACACAGCAGAAAGAAGAGTCAAGCCAATCAAACCTAATTTTCCTTGAGATTAAAAGAAGAGTCAGTGTAATCAATAATGAAATCTATCTTAAATCAAATTAATATCTACTCACTAATGGTTAATAAAGTAAGAACAACAAAAACAATCACAGTGATACTACACTAATGCTGAAATAGAGCTACAGATTAAACAGCAATCTTGTAGCTCAGCAGTGAAAATGTTGTCTAACTTTTGAAAGTCTAAGATTTATCAAGAGTTTATCCGTCTCTTAAAGGGGCAGCACTGTTTATTTTCCAGGCACATAGTGTCATTTTACTGCACAATCAAGTAACTATGTTAACCTTAGTTACAAAAATATCAAATATGACGGAAAAGAATTTTGAGTTTGTAATTTAACGCCTTGAAATTGGGTGTCTGTCTCTTTAAAAAAAAAAAAAAAAAAAACTCCTGCTCTTACCAAAACTCCGCCTTCAGGAAGTTGTCACAACATGGCTCCTCTATGAGTTCAGTAGATGCGGATGTTCCACTAGATGTTTGCTAATTGCAGCTTGGCTAGTCTGAAGGAGCTGAGCGGGGGCGTTCCAGGGGATGGCTGCTCTGTGGGTCGGAAGCTCAGTAACTTGGAAAATGCAGTTCTGAGGAGGAGCTGCGCCTTGAAGGAGGGGCTAGGTCCACCCAGGTGTTTAATGACATTATAACATGATCTAAAACTAAAAAACAAATTTTAAGTCAAGGTTATTATTTTGACATTTTTTTTATATATATATTTTAATGAATAATATAACTTTTAAATTTTAATAAAAAGGTTATTTTCTGTTGCAATTTCACGCAACATTTGTGAGAACAAAATATACTCAGAGATATGTTTTTCTGTAAGCAGTAGTAAGTTCTTTTGAATACAAATCCAGTTCTGTGTGTCCTCTGTTAGTGCAGTAGATAAATGAAACTGTTCAAGCAACAGCTGTATTTTGTCTTCCTGCAAACCTACAGGAGGGGTGTGTGTGTGTGTGTGTGTGTGTGTGTGTGTGTGTGTGTGTGTGTGTGTGTGTGTGTGTGTGTGTGTGTTTGTGTGTGTGTGTATATACAACAGAGGGGAAACACTCAACCAGTATATAACGAAAAGGTCAACATGCCATATTTGCATTTCTTCTCATCTGGTCACATTTGAAATTAATACAATTCTTCGATTTTTCAGTGATCTCGACAGAAAAGTCTAGAAGTTAAACAGTAACGACCAGAGACTGTAATGCTGATTATTCATGCTTGACTTAGTTTAACATGTTTAATTATTTAAATCTAAAACAATGGTTGTTGTACAGCTTGATGCATTTACTATCAGTCTACCATCACTGCTTAGATGTGCGGTTCCCATGGAAAGAATACATGATGGATGTGTTGGATAATAATTTACATTTAGTCAAACAGAGGCTGTGGAATTCAGAGAACTACCACTATATTGTATATTAATGTTACTGTGGTATTACTTATGTCAATAATTGTAATCCCTGATTTATATATTTACATAGAAAGTAGACATAAGCTTTAAAAATCTCTTTAAAAAAGGAAATATGAGCTCTTTAGTGGCAATGCTTGAATTTTTTAAGTATTGGCTAACACGCTGTTTCCGGTTTTGTCTTTCAACTTCAGAATAAAAGCACCAAAATAAAATTTAATTTCTAGCCAAGACCTGAAAACCTGGCAGTATAATGAAAAAAATGAAAAAACACAATTGACAAAGTAAATATATATATATATACGGTTCAGTAATAAGAGCCTTTGGAGATAAAATCAGGTATTTAAAAAAAAAAAACTCCAGTAGCACCAATCCACAATAAGACAATCAAAATTGAAACATAACATTAGTCCCTTTACTGAAATCATTTTTAAACCCAGCTGTGTCTGACTGTGTCTAGAGCTTTTGACAAATCAATAGAAAACTGATGCACACTTTCTTTTTTATCAGTACCACTGATATGTCATTTGACACTTTTATTGCTATAATAGTACAAAAATTACTTACGAAAAGTATGTAATTCTGAGATCTTAATCTGAGAATTCTGACTTTAAATTCATGTTCATGCATTGCTTACATCTCTGTCATCAAAGCTATTTGCTTCCTGGTGTTCATCTGCCTGAAAGTTAGAATTATGAGATTAAAATCTGAATACAGAGGGAAAAAATATTTTTTCATTTGCCTTAATCCTCTGTTGTCGATGGGATTTTATATTGTCCTCCTTTTCTATAATTTCGTAAGGTTACACGTTCCAAATATTTATTGTTCTATTAACTTAATGAACTTTATTGTGAAGGGCTTTTCCGGATGTGACTTTGTCCGCTTGCGGTACTCGGCTGCTGTCGCCTCGTAGCTTCTTCTCTCACAGTACCAGCAGTCGCTTCTGCAACGGATGGACGCGTACAGTGAGGAGCCACCTCAACGAGGGACTGCTTTACTGTACAGTTAGCTTTCTATCGGAAGTAGCGACATTTTTTCAACCTGAGGACATTTCATCTGGGTGAAGAAGCAATTTTTCTTTCTTTTTTGTTTTAAAGAAGCCGATTCGTTTCCCTTTTCTTCCCCCCAACACACACACACAAACAGATCGATTGCCCGTCGTATGAAAAAGGGCGTGTGTTCGGGGTGAGGGGTAGTTTGTTGAAGATTTAATGTGGGTATATATGGTGTGTTAGATATTTTTTCCACACCACCTGGGTCTGAAGGACGTAGTGGAGAATGGGGTGCACGTTGAGTACCGAGGACAAGGCGGCGGTGGAGCGCAGTAAAATGATCGACAGGAATCTGCGGGACGACGGGGAGAAGGCAGCCAGGGAGGTCAAGCTGCTGCTGCTCGGTAAGAAACAGAGCCGAAGCTCTCTTTTCAAACACATAACTTCTTTATGTGTTTGAAAAGAAATTCTAATTAAAAAGAACTACTGACACACTTCATTTATTGCTTAATGTTAGTTGTGAATTTAAATGTTTGGGGGTTTTTTCGCTCCGCACCGTTAGCACCCCCACCTTTTTTTTTTTTTTTTTTGGCTAGCTCAAGTTAACCGTTAACTCTTCTTCGTGTTTTAAGACACGGCGAAACATCTGTAATAACCATTTTTGTTACTTAAACATCCACTGTTTTGACTCATTTAGTGGTAATGTATCGTTTCGAGACTTTTTCTTATATTTTGGGGGTTTGACTTGCATTCATTTGAAGTTTTTTCTTTCTTAGTGCCATTAGCCTCCTCTGCAGACAGTTTGACTAAATTCTCCCAACAATGGCTCATTTCCTTTAGTAGCAGTGGAAGTCGACTCGATGCTCATTAGGAGCCCAGGCCTGAGTTATTGTGACTGTGTTTCAATTAGTCTTTTTCCCTTTTTTAAGCTTTTTTGCTTGTAGAGGACATAAGGCCGAGTATCTGAACAGTTTTTCCTTCACTCCATAATAACGACAGAGGCACAGCCAAATGGGGGCTGAAGGGAGGCTATGACCACTCCTATAAATATGTATGTCATTGTACTTTCTGTACAATGAAGTTGTACAGAAAGTGGAGTTTTTGCAATTTTAATCTAATTCTTTGGTGCTTACCTTGTCTTTAAAAGAGAAGAATTTTGAATTTTGCACAGCCCCACTTACTGCTTTATCTCATATTCTGTTTTTCCATACCAAAATTTTAATGGTATAGGGTTTTTTGTCTCACCATCTGGAGACAAAAATAAAAATAAATAGACCGATATTATCTGTATGTCGACTTAATCAACAAAAATGCTATCAACAGTAGTCAACAAATGGCAGATCATAACATACAGTACAGATTAATTTTTTATGTATATTGTTCATTTGTCATTTTTGTGTTTTTCACAAATATCTGTCATTATTTATCTCCCCATATTATATGACATCAGCTTCCTGAAGTTCTGCTTTTAGTTTTTGGGGCCCCCATCAACCCACCCCTTAAAAAAAAAAAAAACTTCTGGCCTCGCCTCTGATAATTATATTCCTGATTTTAAATGCTTGTTTTGGGTTTATCTCAAGTTCAACACTGAGACGTAAACTGAAATCTCTTGTGCAACCGATTCAGTAAATTACATCTGCTGTTGTGAAACAAAGTTTGATTTATCTGAGCCACTTAAACAGCAGTTTCTTAGCCCTATTGTCACTTTTCACCTTAAATAACCAAATCTCCTGTCATTACCCTTCCTTTACTCCTGGGAATAACTAATTTTCACTGGTTTTGTGCATCCAAATCATTTTCAAAACCACCAAGTGTTACACCTATTATTTCAGTAAGAGAAAAAAAGACCTGTCACACAGGCTATCTAAACACACACCACGCCCTGTACACACTTGTTCGTGTTGGTGTTATAATCTAATGAATTTTTATGTGAGTTATTTGCATTTGGAAGGTAGTTCTGTGTAAAATTGTACATTGCTTGTGTTCGTGGAAACTTTTGCTTCCCTTGTAAATAAAATGGCAGCAGGTGAGAAGTTTTCCATGGGTTCCATAGGTAGCTTGCTTTGGGAAGTGTTGACATGCACACATGTCGGTATGTGGGTTAGCAGGACACAAAGTGTGAGACCTGTACCAGTGGCAGGGAAACACCTGACCGAGGCTAAATAATAGGAGCTCTCAGCAGCTTTTCTGGATGTAATTGTGGGCCAGCGCAAGACAAACACTATTCCTCATGTGTTTTTTGCTGATCTGTGCAAAAAAAAAAAAAAATCCCAAAGATTACCGAGTCATGCTTCAAAATGCCTAAACGGTTTATTCAAGATTGGATAAAGTGTCTGTTTTGCCTTGTTTGAGTTCGAAATGAGACATTTTGGTGTTGAAGGTAAACACATTCCTCCTGCGCTCTGGAACCAGACGAGACTTGCTGACTGAAAGTAAGCAAGTCAGGTCAAGTTGTTGTTAACGTTCCTGAAGGCTTCAGCTCGACTTTTCACAAACCATTGCATAAACACACAGAAACCATGTGATGCTGCTGCTCCAGTTAGTGACAGAACTGCCGGCATAGCGGGTATCGTGGCGCCGTCGCCGCCTGTCGTTTGTGTTCGATCCGAATGCCGTGGTAACCAGGTAACCCGCTCGGCCTCTTCGGGTTACGGGCCTGGACGGAGGCCGCAGAGAGCCTGTAAGATGAGAACATCTAATGAATAGTACATGGGGAAAACACAAAACCAGAGCTAAGAGTCTGCACATAAACAGATGCAGAAAAGGACATTAATGTGGAAGTTGCTGATTCACAAGCAGCTCAGGCGTGTGTTACTCTAAGCACATCCTGTCGACGGAGATAAAAAGGTCAACAAAGCTTGTGGATCGAATGTAAATGGGTAGTATGGCTGAAAGGAGGCAGTGGGTTGTGTATCTTGTGGCTTTGACCCCTTTGCTCAATGTGTGTGTAATATTGTGTAATATTGGTGTAAGTTACAAAAGAACACTAACGCTTTGGTCATTTTAAAGTTTAACCAGTTTCTGTTTCACACAAAACTGAGAAATCTGAGGTATTTTTTGGTCAGCAAATACATCTTCTCAGACTCAGAACACAATTGAAACACTTTCACCTTGTGACGCACCAATCCACTTTTTAAAGATATCGATATCTGAGGTTTAGTATCAGCCAATACCGATCCGATACCGAAGTTTGTATTTTTTTTTTAAACCCAGACATAAATGTTCTGAATTACACATTTATTTGATAACTCTGTTCTAGCAACAATCCTTTCAAATTAGTCAGAAAGTACAATTGGGAATTCTAAATATAAAGTAAAATAAATAAATCTAGAAAAAAATTTTCCAATATCAGGACCGATACAGATATCGACATCGGATCGGTGCGTCTCTACTTCTACCACCAAAATTCTGTAGCTACACTTTGGACTTTATAGCTGTGAAAGGCTTGTAGAAAATACTGAAGATCAGTTTCTAGTCTTCAGGATATTCAATGTTATATTTCTGCCTTAAGCAGAGTGAGGACCATCCATTTTCTCCAAAACAGCAGATTAACTGAGATAAAAACGTTTTTGAAATTGTCCCAGTCAGACCGAGGGTTATAGGATCGCTTCTTCTTGTTAAATCATTGCAGTTTTTTGGTTGAGGCTTGCATGTTTGGAAAATTATTCCCTCTGGGTTTTGGATGCTACGCAACTGGAAGGTATTTGTGCTTTTGCTGTTTTACTTTGTAGCTACAAGGCATAACAAGGCAACAAGGTATCGTTTTTACAATAACGAAGCAGGTGATTAGCATCTGAAAAACCCAAATAATATCTCAACTACAACCTCAAACCCCACAGGAGTTGATGACTAAGCTTCAGGGATAAAAAGAGAGAAGGAGGAAGTTCAAACCATCTCTTTCATCGATCGGGCAAGAATCACATCCCAGACTCTGTGGTCTTTCTGCCAGACAGAGATTAAAGTAGGTGTGGCAAAAGCAAATGAGGCGCATTAGCAGAGTTCAGGACATAATCAGACATATCGTCTCTTCCTAGCAAGGCTGGCTTCACAACTTTTTGAAGATACTTGGATGACATAAAGTACAATGTATTTTTAAATTCCAATTTCTATTCCACTACAACTAATAGCCAGTTGTTAAATGCACTGCCTTTGTTAATCTTAAAGCAAAACGAGTGATGCTCAGCAGCCAGGCCTGGGTTTATTTCAGTGGAATTACAATCCCTGCTTAGACGTATTTAAATCCAGCAGTCATTTCATGATTTTTTTATATGTATTGCAAACTGTTAGCATTTTTGGGCTAACGGTTTCTTCATATCAAAAATCTGTTTGTTTTTTTTGTTGTTTTTTTTGTTTCATTTCTACATCCATTTAAACCCATAAACAATTTTCTACCCATGCACAGAAATACTTCTGTTTATTTTTATGGTTAATGTTCTAAGTTATGGGTGTATTATATTTTAAATTTATAGGAGTTTAATAGATAACTATATTTAACTATTTTAGTTCTGATCGCCATTAAGGACGACTGATCAAACCAAAATAAATGACCTCCTATTGGTACGTATAATTTATAACAGTATTATGGCCATTTTTCTTCATGATAAACATGAACAGAATATAAAAAAATACTTTAAAACGTTTTTTTTTTTTTAAAATGTGGGTGGAAAATAGCCTAAAGTGAAAATGCCAAAGCGAAAGTAGCCTATTTGGAAATGGTGAAATTAGCATTAAAACATCTGTTCAGCGTCACATCTGCAGCTCAGACTCACTGCTGCCCCCACAGGCTGGCTGTGGGAACTACACACAGTAAGCACAACGCTGTGGTTTGTGGGTTAATGACATTTACCTCCTGCTTTATGAACTTACCCACATTCAGGCGGTGGTGGGTTGATTTCTCTTGCTGGTGGTGACTGTTTGGTTCTGGTATCCTTATGACATAAAGCTAAAATTAGCATTTGAAATGACAGAATTTTTGCGTATTACCTTTTGCCTGTCAACGTTTTCACGAAGCTCTCCTCTTCGTTTTGTTCCCGCCGTATTCCCATCGTCTCCAGGACCCAATTATCCTGCTATTCATATCTACACACTGAAATAGATTACAATCTCCTCAGCCTAATTACTCTTTCTTTAACTGTTATGCAACTGTGGGCAGAATTTATTAATAGCCCCTGGTGTTTCACTGACTTTTTTATTGTGCTCCTTTGGATGTCCCCCAGTTCTTTGTTTTAAAATCGACGCAACAAGCAGCCAGATCAAACTTTCTGTCTTTTTTTCACTCGATGGCAGCTGGAACCCTGTGATTAACCGCGGACATTTCTCCCCGTTGGGTAGCACCGCTCGCCAGCTTCTGGAAACCTTCAGCAGTGACTCATGCTTGAATCCACCCAGAGGGAGATGTAGGCAAAAAAGAGGAATCGGATAGCGAGCAAGAGGAGCAATCAATCATAAAGGAAGAAAAAAAGACTTCAGGGGGACAGAAAGAATGTAAAAGAGGAAGAGAGATGCGTAAGACTGGAAAACGAAGCTGCTAATGTGTCGAGGACATTGAGCCAAACTCTTAAAGCGTTTATCTTGATGCTGAAAAATGAAGGGAATGTTCCCCGATTAACGTTTCTCCAGGTGTGCTTTTTGTTTTAAATCAGTTTGTGACATTAAAAAACCCTGGAGTTTGGAGTTGGGGCATGCCGGACAGAAACAATTCCTGTTTCTCTCTGGAAGAAGCCCACCGAAAGGGGCTCAGATTCTCCCAAAATAACCCCAACCAGAAACAGAAAGCAGCTGCTGCAGCGGTTTGGGTCGGCTGCAGCCTTTAGGTGGGCGTATCAAAGCTGCGGCGCGTAACGAGACTCCGCAGAAAGGGCCTGATAAGGTCAGATCTGTGAAAAAACTTCCAGGCTTTGCAGAAGGACACACCCTTTAATGGCACCACTGGTGTTTAGTTATCACAACACATGTCTCACGTCTCTTCTATCAATCTGATTCGGATGCAAATTTCATGGGATTAGTCCAAGTTTCACTGCTGAAAAGCCGACAAAGCAGCTGTGAACACATTTCTTTGTTTCTGCCAAGAATCTTTCATCCATTAAATTTAAATGACCATATTTAACGCATTTATTCACAATTTTGCAGGAAATACTAAATTAAAGCTGCTCTGTCGGTATGCAGAGTGTGTGTGGCCCTGTTAGTGGCTCCCAGGCAGCCAGAGATGGGGCCAGCTGACCAGTCAACCGTGTTCAGCCAGGCACCGCCGTGGACGCCTATGTGTGGTCCCTCGGGGATTCACTGCGCCACGTGTTTGGCCTCGTAGGGCGTACAGCACACACACACACAGGAGCACTGACATATGATTATAATATGTGTCCTCAGGTGAAAATCACTCCGCTTTACTTCACATCTGTTGCCATGACGAAAGAGATGCAGTAGTTTGCGAAAGCAGTTCCAGATTTTGTCGCCACAAACCTCAATGCGTTTCATTTTGATTTTATGAGAGAAGACACAGCAGGGCATGATCGTGAGGTTGGGTTTGCAAAATAAAACCTGAAAAGTGTGGTGTGCACGTGTATTCAGCCTGACTAGTAAGGAGAGCATTAATTAATGAAGGCAAATTAGCACTGACACTAACTTCTTATTGCAATTAATCAATTAACTCCATGCTAAATTAAAATTAGCATGATGACTTCCTTTGATTTATGTTTTTTTAAAGAGAAGTTATGTTTACACGGACAACATAATGCTTTCAGTTGTGTGTGGTTCTTATCTCCATTTTATTTGTTTTTGGTTATTTATTTATTTTGTATTATTTAAAATGTCTTCCAGTTTCTGTGATCTTTGAAAGGACAAACTTGACAGATTATGCAATTATTAATATATGATTGGAAAATGGTCTCTGAAAACAACAATATTATAATTTATCACAATAATTACTTGGAGAATTTATTGTCCAGTAACAGTTGTGAAAGGCCTAGTGGCAGCATAATGTGTGGAAGTGATTCTTTATTTGGAACAGAGAATTTGGTCAGAAAATAAATGGATCTAAATCCTGCTAGAATCTCCAGAACACTTGAGTTTGTCACATAAAGTTATGATTAAATCAAGGTGACCGCATCCTTAAAAAGTCTTAAATTCTTTAGAAAAGGAAGTTTCCCAAAATATGTTATTCACAGGTCTTAAATTTGGTCTTGACAGGACTATTTAACTTTGTATATTCAGTGTAAAAAGTTTTCAGATGGAACTTTTCTGTCAGCCAAAAGGTTTGGTCGCGCTCAGACGGTTGAGGCTACCCTTGGGTTTGCTAGCAGCTAGATAAGTAGCTCTTTGCATCAACTGTGCAAATGTATCACCAGTTGGTCTTAAATTTCTTAAATTTGAGTAGGTGAAATTTGCAGCAACTCTGACAATACATGGAAGTTTGTGGTTTAATGGTATGAAATACTTTGCAAAACACTTTATCTTTTTCTTTCTGCATGAAGATATTTCCTGTTTAAGCAAAACTAACTTGGCAAAAGGGCATCGTGACTTTTACTTTTGCACTTACATTGAAAGTGGAACTAAAATAAGTATCTTTTGCGCAAGCGCTCAGTTTTTTCTGTTTTTTTTTCTGTGACTGGATCAGGAGGTGACAGAAATGGTAGAAGTCAGCGTGTGGTTCCACTTCCCCATATTCTGTTTCTAGAGTAAAGAGAAGCTGTGACTTTTCCCTGGAGCTTCAGTGTAACACGAGGACGCTGCTGCAGCTGAGCAGACCTAATGTAGCCGATGGTAAAGCTCATTAGCGCGAGTCGAACAGGAAATGTTTTGGATGGGGGGGCTTGCTTCGTAAAGACGGGGGCAGCAGGTGGTCAACATGGCTCCCACTCCGTCCTGAAAGGAGCCAAAGCAGTTGCCATGACACTCTGAGTGATCTGCACGGCCTCCTCTGCGGCGCCTCATCGGTCAACTTAACTGTCTGATTAGTCAACAAGCTCACAGAGCCTCGCCGCCTCTGCACTGGCACCAAGTTTCCCTTTTTTCCCCTCACATGTCAACAACAATCTATTCGTCTAACCCCGAGCCATCATGCCCAGACAGCACGACGATAAAATTCCTACCACGCAGTGAGTCGGCGTGTTTAATAAAAGTTCCAGCAACGGGAAACGAGAACGAGCATGACGGCAACGAGTCGTCTTAGCGAGTCTTTTTAGGTTGAGTCGTGGAAACGAGTTGAACACCGTTCTTCTGATTGTTTTTGCTCTAACGAGAGTTTCTTGTGTTTTCCAGGTGCTGGGGAATCAGGGAAAAGCACAATTGTCAAGCAGATGAAGTGAGTGTCATTTTACTACAACATGTAATTGTTTTATTTTTTAAAATACATTGAGTAAAGTCACGTAAAATATAAAAAATACAGGCTGGACAGAGATTACTGTGCAGCAGGAAGGTTGTGGGTTCAAATCCCAGAGTTCCCTCTGGGTACTCCGCCTTTCTCTCATGTTGATTGGCCTCTCTAAATAACCCTTAGGGGGTTAGTGTGTGTGGAACAAAAGGGAAAAAATAGGATTTAAACAATTACTCAGAAGATTTAATCGATTATTGAAATAATTGTCAACTAATCTTGTTATTGTTTAATTGTTAACTGGAGTTTACAGACTCAAAAAACCATTTGCCAAATGAATAAGACCCTCAGAGTAGTAATTGCACCAAAACTGTGTAAAAAAATAAATAAATAAAATATTGCATTTAAAAATAAAAAAGTCCTAATTTGTCTGTAATTATGTACAACCCAGAACTCCATAAGTGATGGTTTTAGCTTCACCAGGTTCAGATTCTGTAATAAAACATTTTTAAAAAGTCAAGCAGAAACGGCTGAGCTTTTCACATGTTGTTCGAAGCATTTTTTAAAAATATATATTTAACTGCAGATGCATCCTTAGTGGAATATTACTACATTAAAATAAAAACTCAATAGAATTATTTTTTTAAAAAAAAGGAATTAAAATTTTTGTTCATCTTTTAATGCATTTCTAACATTGTATAAATTAAAAACCTGCAGAATGTACCATTTTTTAATTCAATTTATCGATTAATCATCGAAATAATAGGCAACTGCAATGATTGTTAATTGCAGGCTTAAAAATATTTTTATTGTCATTAATGTTTTTGCTAAAATCCATGAGATGTGCAAAATAAACAGCAGTTTACGCCACAGGACATGATCTAGTCTCTGTTTCTGGATTGAAGTGAAATTGGCAGCTAAAATGAATCCCGTCTACTAACACCAAATGAATCAGATTTTACAATCACATTTTTAGAAATATCCTCAGTAAATATCAATGCACCAGAAACTTTTATTCTCCTTTGTTTCTGCTCTGTTCTTTTTGGATTTGTGGCGTATTAACCAAAGCAGTGAGTTAAATGTTTTCATTGGCTTCTCCATATTGAGAAAATCTTTTTTCTTTTTTTTCCTTTTCTCTTTATCTTTCAAAGCGGCGAGCTGAAGGACTCGCATGCAGCACTAGATAGATTGTGTCTTTTTGAGAAAGAAATGTGAACAAACAGGTGGAGATAACATTTGCTGCAGGGCTGCCGGCTCGCACACGCTCAGCAGGAGCCGCATGCTGCCGACACTTTTCACGGGAGAAAACAACACGGATCACAGAGTTCTGCTGTCCGGGGTGTTGTTTGGGTTAGTTACTTATTTACAGACGAACGATGAAGGTCCTGTACGTTTCCAGGATCACTGAGAAATCTCTAAAAGTCTGGAATCTGATGAACGGATTATCTGGATTAGTAGGAAAAGGAAATTAAACTGGAAAAACTGGTATTCCAGGAATTGATTCTGTAGTTTTGCTCATCAGCTCATCCATTTTCTATCAGTTATTCATCTGCCTTTGTTTATGAAGCTTCTTCATAAACAATTAACTCTTTATTTGTATCGTCACCATGGATTTGTATCATCCATTTCCCACAATGCCCATTTATTCTTCCGTCTAATCATCTGTTCATCGTCTATCGGCCCTAATTGACTAATCTATTGATTATATATGATTGCAAATTGTCATTATTACACCACAGCTCCTTCAACTCCAGTTTTTCAAGCCAACAGAAAATCAAATGTAGATTTTTACACATTAAATCTACTATTATCTTTGGACGGGCTGAACATGAGTTTTTTACCATAAAAGTAACTCAATAAGACAATTCCCAGAATTCACATATTCTGTAGATCAAGAAAGCGAATATATAATTACCAACATACTTTCTAGAAGAAAATCACTCTAATACGAAACTGCAGAACATTTAAGGCTCTAATCTTACGTTGTTTACATTCTTTTGAAGCTTTTATCTTAATAAGATGGAACTGAACACGTCTGTGGAGAAAGAAAAACTCCCTAAAAGATTATAAAATAAAGGAAGAGAAAAATTTGAGGCTTTTTTTACTCCTGTTTTGCAGAATCATCCATGAAGCGGGTTATTCAGAAGAGGAGTGTAAGCAGTACAAGGCTGTGGTCTACAGCAACACCATCCAGTCCATCATTGCCATCATCAGAGCCATGGGACGCCTCAAGATCGACTTCGGTGAAGCCGCAAGAGCTGTGAGTGATGGGAGGGAGTCGGATCCGAGCCTGAAATCTGAATTTATGAAGCACTTTTACAGCCTCCTTTACATCCTACCTACGTTTTCTCTTTACAAGAAAAAGAAAAAAACCTGCATGTCTGTTCCAGAAATGAGCATTTCAGCTTGACGTGTTAAGTTTTGCTTCTGATGGCGGATGAATGTGTTTTCGTGTTGCCAGGACGACGCCCGGCAGCTGTTCGTCCTGGCCGGCTCGGCGGAGGAAGGCTTCATGACGGCCGAGCTCGCCGGCGTCATCAAGCGACTCTGGGTGGACCGGGGAGTCCAGGCCTGCTTCAGCCGCTCGCGCGAATATCAGCTCAACGACTCGGCGGCATAGTGAGTCACACAAACACACACACAAATGGGCGGCTTGATAATCGGCTGGTTCACCAGATCAGTGAGTCACTCGCAGCGAGAACGGCGCGATCCGCTGGGTTTATGTGAAATTGCTGGCGTTTGGGTGCAAACAAACAGAAAAGGTGCTGCTGCAGCCGAGCAGCCGCTGAAACGGAGCTGCAGCATCTGTCTGGACTTTTACTCTGTCAATATTTACCTTCCTCTGTCGAGCTAAAAGAGCTCAGCTTCCAAACGCTAATCTTTGACCTTACACTTCAGTACAGCATGCTTTATAGAAAACACACAGCAGTTCACTTCCCTCTGAAGCTAAAGTTTGTGATATTGGACAATCTGAAAGAAATGATATTATCACAAAGCCGCTCTTTTTTTTTTTTAAGAGCAGCTTTGTTTTGTTTCTCTGAAGCAAACACAAGCTGTTCTGCTGCAGGTCACTGATCATTAGTTCCCCCAGTCCTACTTCCATGTGTTGGAAGACAAAAGAATGCTTACAGATTTTCTAAATAACCTCAATGTAATGAGTTTGAGTCATAAAATATTTGTTATGTAATAATAGATTCAGCAAACGAAAACTAAAAGTTTCAGCAGTTTGAGGGATTTAAAAAAATGTAAGACAAGGTTTCCCCCAGAAAACCTGCCAAGCCCACCATGGTATCAGAAGACAGTGTGAGCTGATCGGTGTGTGTTTTTAGTAGCTGTGAGGTCCCAGGTGGGGTCCTGAGGGACCGCAGCAGGTTCTGGCAGAATGTGGGCCAGCCCCCCAGACAGATGGCCAGTCCATTACCGGCCTCACACATCGGGAGCTTCCTGTCCAGCTACACATTGTCCTACAGTGGGAGGGACTGGAGCAGCCACTGGGAACCTACTGACCACTGGGAAAACAATACACACACAAACACGCACACCGAGCTGAAAAGAGCAGAGATTAGATTAACAACTGGGCTCCTGTTTGTTGAGGCAAAGCTTTAGCCACTAAGTTACTGGGGTATTGTTTAAGTTTGACAAAAGGAATTGTTGCACTGAACGTCTTCTGGGCTTTTATTTCACCAAAGATGGAGTCATCTGCTTGTTTTAAAACTTTAACTGCAAAAGGTTCTGCTGGCTCAGAAAACAGACTCTTAAATAATGTTTTTAGTTTCTAAATCACTGAACGGCTTAGCACCACACCACACTAAAGATCTGCCGCTGTTGTATCAACATGGAGAAGCAGCATTCAGCTTCTATGCACCACAAATCTGGAACAAACTTCTAGAAAACTGCAAAACAGCCGAAACAGTTCCTTTAAATCGAGACTAAAAATCCACCTGTTTAAAGATTTTTTTTTTCTTTCTGAAACATTATAAATGAAACATTAATCAACAATCTGGTGTGTAACTATGGCAAAATGTAAAGCTTCAATTGTGTGCTCTATGAATTTATATTTTTGTGTTTTTATGATTTAAAGTACTTTGAATTGTACAAATAAAATTTGAGTTATGGAAATGTGATTTTAGTTGCTTTAAATTGATCACATTCGGTGCCAGAAGTGGGTAGAAATTAGCTACATTTACTTATTGCCATTAACATGAGTAACTTTTTGGAAAAAATTTACTTTTAAGAGTATTTTTATTACTCCAAGAAATTTTATTATGAAGCATCACTACTCTTATTTGAGCTTGTTTTAATCAAATGTTTACCAGACACACACCTTCAGTTTTTGCTAGTTTAATAAGTATTATATTTAATGAAGTTGATTTATTTTTTTTTTGTCAGATATTATTTTGTAATTATTTATGTAAATTGTTATCATTTTGGTCCTGAAAATACAAGTCTGGATGATGTAATTTTTAAATATTAAGGGATGTTTTGTTGCCTTTTACCAAAAACGTTTTTACTCTTGTCACTTCTTGGACAGTTACTTTTTATTTTTACTTAAGTTAAAAAATGCAGAAGTACTTTGGTACAATTTTAGCCACTCTGCCCACCTCTGGTTGGTGCAGAAGAAGAAACGCTCGCCTCATTTCCTGCGCTCTTTCGCTCTCTGTTTACATTCCTCTTCCCTGTGTCCTGCTCTCAGCTACTTGAACGATCTGGACAGGATATCCCAGCCCACTTACATCCCGACCCAGCAGGACGTCCTGAGGACCCGAGTCAAAACCACGGGCATCGTAGAGACGCACTTCACCTTCAAAGACCTTCACTTCAAGTGAGAACCTTGGGAGGGTTTTCGACTCAAATGCTTAATTAGCTTTTTTTTCTTCCTGTCACTGACTCATCTCCGCCATAGAAACTCACTTTGAACACGTTCAGCTGTAGGTTTATGACAGTCTCAGGGTGTTGCGCACATCAGTGGTGACTCAGTCGGGGCCTTTTGTTGACGCCATAGACAGGAAGTGAAGGGGGGCGGAGGGGCAGCAGACACGATGATGTCACGATAGCAGGGATTGTTGGCGATTTCAGCATCACTGGTGATTAGATCAGAAATTGAACAATGAAAGCACTTAAAGCAGTAAAAGCTTTATTTATTTAATCTTTCTGGCTTTTTTAAAAAGCAAATGACCTGAGCTGCTAATATCTGTTTTATAAGCTTCAATTAAGGTTTTTGGTGCTTTTATTTACATTTACCTGCAAAACCGTGAGTCTGATTTGAGGAAAGACAGCGTTGGGTATAGGGGTTCACAAAAATGATAAATAAAAAATAGCACAAGATAGTAAAGTACTGAAATATTTCTTACCCAAGTGATTCCAACGCTAAAGTTTAAAGCCTCATTTCTGTGTTTGGATCAATATGGGAGGAAAAAAATCATACAGTGTGACATTTTCCAGCCTTTAATTTCAGTAAATAAAACTGAAATGTAAAACAAACAAAAACTGACAAAAAACAAAGTACCAGTATTTGCCACTACTGCTGCAATGTTTACTTCTGAGTTAAAGAGCAAAGGTCAGAGTGACCCTGACTAGATCAAAGCCAAAGCAGCAACAAACTCACTCACTGTGTTTTTGTGACCGTCCTTCAGTTTCTGCAGAGTTCTGGTTGTTTGGTGCCTTCCTGGCAAAAAAAGCTCAGCTATTAAAATTGCATATTGGTAACTGTTGTATTTAAAGACCCAATAATCAGCGGATTATTGGATAACCCTTCTGGATTATTAAAAAAACATAACTACTAAATTTACAAAGTAAAATAAAACCGATTGTTGTTAATATTAACTAATAAAATTTAAGATTTACAGCATATAGTCTATAATGCAGATTTCACAGAAAAAAGTTAAAATATTCTGTTAGCGGTTAGCATGTGTAGCCTTCCTGTTATTTGATAAAGCGTGGCTCTCTGTTTAATAAAGCGCATTTCTTGCTTCGTTTTTAGGCACCTCACTCTTCATTATTCACTTTGAACTTCTTTTCTGGCCTCTGTTATTGTTAGCATGACGTGTTAGCTCTCAGGTCTGGTGCTTTCAGTAACGCAATAAAGATGGGATTTGTGGGTTTTTCACCAATAAAGTTGAAAATTGGATAATTCTAGTTTTTTGGGGGGGTTTTTTTACATAAATGATTGAGTGAAATCACGAAAATGTTTTGTGTGTGTGACTATTTTACTGGTTGTGTAGTCTGCATTCGATGCGGTAACGCTGCTGTCTGCTCACCAGAATGTTTGACGTCGGCGGTCAGCGATCTGAGAGGAAGAAGTGGATCCATTGCTTTGAGGGCGTGACGGCCATCATCTTCTGCGTGGCGCTGAGCGACTACGACCTGGTGCTGGCCGAGGATGAGGAGATGGTTGGTGAAACAGAGGATAGGTCATTCTTTATGGATCGCTGAACACAGCTCATAACTTTCTTCTTCTTTTTTTCCCCCTTCAGAATCGAATGCATGAGAGTATGAAGCTGTTTGACAGCATCTGCAACAATAAGTGGTTCACAGACACTTCCATCATCCTCTTCCTCAATAAGAAGGATCTGTTTGAGGAGAAAATCAAGAGGAGTCCCCTGACTATCTGCTACCCTGAATATGCAGGTAAGACACGGGCTGAATCCAAATGCATGCCACACTTTTCAGATTCTTATTTCTGGAAGACAAGAAATTTATCATGATAAATGATAAACGGTACGATAAATGCCCACCTGTATCGCGCATCATTAAAAAGTCTTAAAGCATCTTAAATTTCTGTATTTAAAATTAAGGCCCTAAAATGTCTTAAATCCATTTTTAAAAAAATAAGTTGGCCTTAAATATGTTATTATTTACAGGTCTTAAATTTTGTTGAAGGACTATTTAATTTGTTGTTTTCTTAAAGAATACTTCTTGCCAAAAGTGGGTTTTTTTTTGTTTGTTTGTTTTCTTGCCTAAATCCTTTAGGAAAGTGACAATATTCTATGTAGTTTTATTTTTTCTCATGGGGCTTTACTGTCTCGCAAAAACTTGAGTTGCGCGCAGTTGCTGTTACCGCTAACTAGCTGCTAATATAACCTTGCTAGCTATCTAGCTCACTAGCAAGGTTAAAGCTTGCTAGCTTTTGGCGTCTGTCACATAAGTGCAAATCCATTTGGCTGGACGATGTTCGTCTTAGCCATTAGCTCACTTCTGTTGACAGCATTTGCAGTTTCTTATATACATTTCTGTAGTGACAAAGGTCTTAAATGGTCTTAAAAAGTCTTAAATGTGAGTTATTGAGACCTGCAGAAACCCTGATGCGTTTTGGTTGCCTCGATGCGTTTTGGTTGCCTCTTTCTGTGTGATGTGCTCCTTCGCCATCCTCATCCTCCCGTCTGGCGTTCCTCAGGCTCCAACACGTACGAGGAAGCGGCCGCCTACATCCAGTGTCAGTTCGAGGACCTGAACAAGAGGAAGGACACCAAGGAGATTTACACCCACTTCACCTGCGCCACAGACACCAAGAACGTGCAGTTCGTCTTCGACGCCGTCACCGATGTCATCATCAAGAACAACCTGAAAGACTGCGGTCTTTTCTGAGCGACGAGGACGACCTGCTTTTGGTAGGAATTTACCATTTATTTCTTTTATATGTCTCAAGGCTTTAATTTAGATTTTTTTTTTTTTTTTCTCCATGTGGGTGCGTAGAGAAGCGTTGGTGCCAGGGTCGAGTTCTGCCTCTCCATCCATCATTCTTTCATGTCTCGTCTCTCCTCAGGCGGTGGAGCCAGCTCATTGTGCATCTTTTGTAGAGAGGATGAGAAGAGGATCAGTGATGGACCAGTGCTGTACTATACGCCACTTTTAACAGCTTTATTTATGTTTCTGTCTCGGAACATTCTCAACTAGCGTTATTACATTTATGTAGGCTGTTTGTATCAATGTAAAAGCATCGCTTGCTCTTCTTTTTTTTATGTTTTAATCTTTGTTTTTCATTTCCAAGGAGTAGGAGATTACAGCGTTCTTTGCCGCTATTTCTGGAAACGGAAACCTTGCCGTTGGTTGGAAAAGCTCCTTTTTTAAAATTTCTTTTCCCAAAACCACAAAACAAGGATGGAGGAAAGCGGAACAATTCCGAGTCCAGTTCGTTGGTACCTGTGCCTTCGCATGCCTTTTACTGCGGTCATAGTCTCGATGCTTGTTCTGTTGCCTGCTGAAGTTGTTCTATACATACAGATGTAAACTGTTTTCATACATTAGTGTCTCTACTATCTTCTTTGTGCACATCACTGAGCTGTCAGGAGGGGGAAAATATCTGTAGGTTCAAGGCGATCAACATGTAGCCTCTTCAGTCCTTTTAGCCCCGCCCCTTTGCATTCCACCCGTCATGACATTCGAAGGCCTTTCCGGCCAATCAGAGCTCAACACTGAGATGTATATTGTTACATTTAGCCCACAAATCTGGGGCTCTGGTTTTTAAACTGTACAAAAAAATATATCAAATGTTTCCAATCATTCAGAAAGCGGTTAGTCAAGGCACTGAGCGTTTAATATACTCAAGTATTTTAAGTACAGAGACCAGGTTTGTCGCATTTTATTGTATATTTTAACATATTTGGAGAAGATTTTAGATCGTTGTAAAGTTGAGGGTGAAGCGATGTAAGCCATTTTGGATTTTTGAGTATGTGCTTAGAGATGAAAGCATTCCCTGTATTTTAAGAGAAGTGTGACAGTCAGGTTGTTTCTCTGCGGTCCAGAGGAGAGACCACACACACTCTCACACACACACACACACACGCGCAAACAAGCCCAGGTCTTTTCATGTAAAGAAACTGCCACAACTGTCGGTGTATGTGTATGTTCTTCATGTAAAGAGAATCTTTGTAGACTCATCTCCCTTATTTTGCTAATAAAAACCATTTACAAACCATTAATTGTTGTTTGTGTGTCTGTTGTAGCGTTTTAAGAGCCGCGTTAAACAGTGTGATTATATTTTAAATAGTTTGGTTTTTCCAAAACTCTGTTGCGTTGAATTGTTTTAATGCACATTTAGAAAATAAATGAGATTCTCTAAATTTCTCAACTAATTTTGCATCACTAAAATAACTTTACCTTATTTAAAGTTGGGGTATGTAACTTTTATTTAAAAAGCTGTTTTTTACAGTTAAAACGTACAGAAAAAATCAATTGTATAAATTACAATACCTTTTTTTTTTATTCTGAATTTAATTTACAGAATTTCATAGGGGAACCTAATTTTGTTTTAATATAAACGGATGAATTTGATACAGAATTGAACCTTATAGAAATGTTTTAAATAAATGTTCTGTTTATTTACACTCTTCCTGTTGTCACATAATTTCAACAGAACCTGTTGAATAGAAAAATTAGTTTCTGAATCGAATCGCTAGACTGAAACATTCACATCTCTATCCTGATATTCCAAAAAAAGATAATCAATGAAAAAAATAACCTCTGCATTCGCCCAGTTCTAGCTACATAAATAAAAATTAATTTTGAGATGAATCCCAGAAATTTTCTAGAAAAAAAACTAATTTCAAAAGTACATTTTGTTTTATATTTTTAGAATTTATAATTTATTTATTTTTTTGCACATTTGTTGCTTTTGTAAATCAGAATTTTATTTTTTGTTTTCTGATTAATTTTCTGATTTTTATTTTTAATTTTTTTTCTATTAACAATGACCCAAATACATCAATGTATGTATTTTCCCTCTTAAAATGCTCAAATGTTTTTCCTTTTTTCTTCTTTGTCACGTTTTATCCTTTTTCCTCTTTAGATACGTTTCCCATAAACAAAGCACTGCATTCCTTACATTCCTCCTCAGACCTGGAAACCTTGTAAATCCACAACTCTGAAAGTTTCGTCTTCAGTTTTAGCATTACTGGGAAAGCTTGCGGTCATGAAACTGGATCATGTCACAACATGCGGCTTCATTAGAAACACCAACATGTACATACTTAAAATAGTATCTGCCTCAAACCTAACCTCCTATTTGCCTATACCTGTGATATGAAGCTGAGAAAAGCCGCGTCTCGCCTGTGTTTTTGCATTGTAAATTTGTTGTGACGTCCTCTTTATCCAGCAATCCCACCTCAGAGAAGATGATTTGCATCGTGTAATATGTATTTGACAAAAAATAGCCTGCAGTGAGAATAGAAATTTCATTGTACAAGGTGGAAGTTTTGCATGTCCAACCAGCAGAGGCTCTAAGTGTCTCCCGGTTCTGGATTTCACCAATTTTAAATGGACATTTCTCTCTCTGCCTCCAAGTGGGAATTGCTACAGAAATTAATAAGTTATATACTCTAAACGACAGGGACAGGGCGTCATAAAAATCAAGCTGATGCTAACAGGCATGTCTGACTTTAGTAATGATTGGTTAAATTGAATTTCACCACCACAAATCAAATTTACCTTTTTCACCTTCCATGGTTTATCTGCATGCAGGCCTTGATGTCAATCTGCTCAAATGGAAATGACGTTAAATCAGCTCCAAATGTGTTCAGGTCATCAGAAGCATGAACTTTACCTTTGAAAAGTGACGCTAAATGCTACTGTTTACACTACCTGTGCTCTAAAAACCCTGGTGTTTACTGTAAATACAGATTAAGATCATAATATACAATTTAAAATATATTTTAAAGCTGCAAATTCAGTTCAGAAATACTTTACTTCTCCTAAAGGGAAATTAAATGTTCAAAGAGTCTTTGGATCTTGATGCTGTGGGCAGAAAGGATCTCTCCAGTAGCAGTCAGTCTTGCAGCGAATCTGAAGAGGCCTCTGATTGAAGATTGAAGCCGCGTCGATTTTATTTGCTTTTGTCAGGCCTCTTTAAATCTATGTCTGGCCTTATGATCTTTTAGAGGGATGGTTGGAAATTCCTACCTTGTAGTTCAGTATTATTTGAGTTTTTGAAAAGCAAAGCAGGTGCTTCTGGTTGTTGAAAACAACACTGTTGCCATGGTTACACATCCAACAATTGTCAGAAAGTAAAAAGGTAAGAGCAAAAATCCTTCCAGCTGCACAATATCTCAAATTAGAAGGGATAATTGTCCAAGAAAGTAAACTTTAAACATTTAGCCACATAATATCATCGACTAAGATTAAAATGTATAAATGTGCTTCTAACTGTCAGTTATCCAAGAATCTGTAAATAATGTTGGATTTGTAATCCAACCAGGATCCAGATGTCTGTTAGAAAGGTGTAAAAGTTTGTTAACCTTTAAAAAGCAGCATAAAACATAATTAATTCCTGAAAGCATGTAAATATGACCCAATGGTGGAAATTACATAAAGATACAAAACGGTTTTCAAGCTTGAATTAAAATTCACTCTTTGGTTCTGTAGGGAAACTTTCAAATATCAAACCACAGACACTGTCCAAATTTACTGTTCCTCCTACTAATGACAACATTTAAAATATGATTGTGTAAATTTGGTAGGAAATTAAAAAAATAAAAAAAATTAGAGAAATTTCTATTTTTACATTGGTGCTATTTCGGCATTTTAATGTGTCAATTCACAGAAACTGTTTAATTTTTAACACGTTTTTGAAAATTTGAAAGTGGTTGTAAATATAATGAAACCTTTACATACAAATCACTCAACTTTCTTCATAACATTCTTGCCAAACAGGAAACTTGACATGAACACACAACAAATATAAGTAGAGCTTGATTAAAAGTTGCCCAGTTTTTACTACTTTAAAATATACAAACCGTAAAAGCAGTAAAATAAAAATACTGACTTAAATACTGTATCTTCACTTAGACAAGATTATTAAACTAGATTAAAACTATGATTAATTGAATTTTGGAAACTTATGGCAACATAAAAAAGCTCGTTTTATATGGCATTTGTGGTAGAAATGTGTATTAATGACAGAGGGAATCTAAAGTAACTAAACAATTGAGAATCACAATTAAATGACAAAAATAAACATTTAATTTAATAAATATACTACAGAGAGATTCAGAAAGTAAAAGTATTAAAGTTTTAATTTCTTATTTTTTAGGAAAACAAAGTTAATCAATAGTTCATGAAGTAATGCAGACATTTTGAGTTACACTCCACGCCAGTAGGTGGCGGTAATGCGTACCAAACGGTTTTTGCCAACCACCGATAAAAATGAGTAAGAAGGAAACGATAAGCGAGTTAGCAACATATTAGCTAATCACGGCTTCAAAAAGTCTCTATTTAAACTTAATGATTGTTTGGAACCAATTAAAATTGCTATAAAAGTCACTTTTCGACAAAATAAAACTAAAGTGTAAAACGTGAGTTTTTCGACAGGTTCAATCTGCAGGAAACTGGAGTTCAGGTAGGCCTGTTGAGGTTAATTTCCTCTTATATAATTGTGATTATATATTCTGTGTTTATATTGTGATTATATATTCTGACCAGAACTAGATCCCATTGGAATAAAAATGAAAAGTGTGTTTCCTGTGGAGCGATGTACCTTTAAATCATTAATTATCTGGGATTTTGTTGATGACGTCACATTCGACAGATTCTAGACATTTCAAAATAAATGGCGTTTTATTAAGTTTTGTGATTTTCTGCAAAACAGTGACAACTCTAAAAGAATTTTCTTCTGAAATATTTGTAAAATTTGCCAAATGTTGTGAAAATCCATTTTTAACAACCCATCCAAAGCTGTTTTTTCCTGCCAAAAGCAATCTGGCAACGCTGTTTATCACATATCTGGTGTAATTTTTCTGTAAATTAATTCTTTTTTGTTTATGTCATTTTATTTCAATCACTCAAAAATAAATATGAATTGTTCGTATTACAACTAAAAGGAAATATGTATGAAAAGAAGCAGGACGTAGTATGAACTTATTCACATAAAAAGAAAATTAGAATATCACAAGCATATTTCAAATAAGCAAAAAATATACACAAATCATCAGCTTATCCAACATCATATTGCTTTATTGTAATAATTTTCAAATTTCTTTTAAATGCAGAAATAAATTTAGATTGTTTTTATCTCACTGTAAAGATTATTTTTAGTTTGGAACTGCCATATTTTCAGATTCAAACTCAGAAATTATTTTATTGATCCCAAATGAAAATTTTTTTATTCTAACTTGTATCAAATTCTTCAAAGTCATTGTAGACAATGATGGCTATTACTCCTGTTCTGAATCTAAATTATTAAAAAATCTTAGTTCCTTTCAGGTTGTATTTACTAATTAGTTTTAAATTTTGTCCGGTACATAAATTTAAAAATATTGTACTCAATTCATAAAGGTTCAGTAAGTTTCACTGTATAAATATTGCAGTTACACTTACAACTGAAGCAGCTCTTTTCTTTATTGCCATTGTAAAAACGTAAAAGTGCTGAAGCGACTTTAAAATAGGTTTCAGGATTTAACAAAAAATGGAGTCTGAGCACCACTACACACACTTCTCTGCTGTATTTTATGTAAGGGATGCCCTTTTCTCAAATGTGCATTTTACACAATCCGGGGCGCCCCGCACGCTTTGCATGTGCTCTTTCACCGACGCTGATTTGCATCCGTGCATGCGGGAGCCTGCATCGTCACATGTGCCTGTTGGAAGTTGACGGAAAAAGTCTGAAAGAGGCAAATGAGGGGTAAAAAAAAAAAAAAAAAAGGCGGATCCCATGGGGTCCACCAGCCAGTTGAAGTGTGTTTGTGCGAGGATGAGGATGCTTTATTTATAGCAGCTTTAAAGATGACAGAGTGCGATGATGGGCGGCCATGATGCAGCAGAATGAAAAGGTGACACTGAGGTTTTTCCCCCGCCAATAAGCAGCGGGTGGGGGACATTTGAAGTGTGTGTTTATTTGAGGGAAAAGGAGGAGGAGGAGGAGTGTGTGAATAGATGAAACAATAGAGGCTTTATTTGAGTCTTGCTTGCTGTCTGTTCTTCGCTCGCTCACTTTCTCTTGGGGCAGCAGTTGGTAACAGAGATAAGACAGGTTTATCGACTCTGCAGCCATGTTGGACAGGATGCATTGAAACGCCACACCAAACCCCCCTCCACACCCTCCAGTCCGCGCTGCGCATTCTTCAACTCCCTGGTTTGTTCACAGAGCACCACCTCTGCTTCATTGTACACAGATTATTCATGGTTGACTCTTTTATCACACAAGCCCCTCTATCTTCTAGGCAATTTCTATTTTCTGCCTCTTTGCTTTGCGTGCTGAAGTGGCCTCTCGAATAGCAAAGAGTGAGTCTGCTTTATGCTGTCAAACATGCCTGAGGGATCAGATCACTAGACACAGACTTTTATTCTTGGTGTGATTTCAGATATTTGACATTCTTTGCCTTTATTACATAGATAACCAAGTAAGTTTTCTGTCATATTTGGAAATCAGAGGTTATTGTTACTTAAGTTCTCCGAGTTTTAGCATTAGATTATGTTATCGCAAGAAAATGAACTTGTCATCATTTTGTTAAAAGTTTCAAACAAATAATTAAAATATGGTGACATTAATAACTTATTTGTTGGACTAGTTTTCAGTGTAGTCTTCTGAGTGGGGTTGCTTTTTGATCAATCCAGAGTCTTAATGTTTGACATTTCAGTTCAGTTTTCTAATTGTTCTGATAATTATTTTTGCTTATGTGTGAAAAGTGTCATGTCTTACATTGGTTTTGGTTGTTTGCCATGTTGGTAATTTTGATGTGCTGAATCCAAAAATCACATTGGTTTTGCTCAATCAGGTCAACTTTCTGAACTATGGATGCATCAAAATGCATGACTTGTTCTGGCAAATGGATCAGTTTCCTCAGAATGAAGCATTAAAGTGAAGCTTAATGATTTTTATTGATTGAATTTGGGTTCAAACTTCAAGATGACATCGTTGATCTCCCATTTGCAAAGTGAAATAAGTAAGTTTAACATGCTATGCTAAACAGGAACTTGGCTAAACAGAGCTAGCATTAGCATAAAATGGATTACTTTGTTGAGAAAGACTAGAAAAGCTTACAAGTCAAAAACAAATAACCAAGATGCCGTAAAAGTTGAACTGAACATTAATGAAGATAAACATATTGCTGTACTTAATGCTAAATAGCTACTTAGCTATGCTGCACGCTAGCTTTGACCTAAAATGGCTGCCAAACTGTTGAGATCATCAATAAAGACAAACTGAATGTGTGAATTTAAGATGCTAATTGCTAAACTGCTGTAGACTAGAAGGTGATAAAATGCTAAAAGTTTTAAAAAACATAAAAAGATCACCAAATTGTAAAAGCTAAACCCATCAAGTGAAACTTGATTCTTGGATGTTATTGACTTCGCGACTAAAATTCGGAGAAAATGGCAGCAGATGCTAGTTGTTTTCAAATTGATTCAGAACTTATTTATGATAACTTTTCAGATTAAAATGAATCATAAAATAAATGTCCGGGTATTTCGGATGAGAAATATTAACGGAAATCAACTGGCAATGTCAGAAAAATGTGATCAATTTAGTCAGAAATTAAATTTGAATAAAAACCTGACCTGATTGAGAAAAATGGATGTCATTTTTGGATTCAGTGGTGCAAAAATAGTCCTAATTCAGTTGGAAAAACACAAACAACTTCCAAAAAATATTTTTTAGTAACCCAACATAATCTTCCCAGCGGCTCTAAAAAAATAACTGATATGAACTGTAAAAACTCTACACAATGTCTGTAACTACAGAGAAACGTTGCCATAAAGAGGCTTCCATTTTGGAGAGAAAAAGGCCCGTAAAGTCATTAGCCCAGTTAGCTCTTCATCATGCATTTCCACGGCTGGGAGCAGCAGCGTGTGGGGCAGATTGCTTGTTTGTGTGGGCTGCTGGACGGCTCTGCGTGTTTAATGCACAACACCGCAGTTTAGATGCTAGTGCTTCTGCCCGTCACCCGATATGTTCAGGCCATGTTCACTCCGTCTGCAGACTCCAGCTTTCATCTCATACACACACACACACACGCAGACACGCAAGCAAACACACACACCCTTTCCTGTGATGTCATTGATTCAAGCTCCATGGCAACAGTGAGCAAAGAAGCGAGAGGGGAGAGAAAACGAAAAAAACCCCAGATATTCCGTCATAGGAGACGATGAAGATGTTATAAATAGGTCCAGATGTTTTCACGTGTCCAGCGGTGGGAGTGGGCGGTTCCTGAGGCGACTTGTAACTCGGGGGGCGCTTTGATGGAAACGTCGTCGTTGGCAGGTGGCAATTTGAGAGTGACACCAGTCGTCCGTGGCCTTCGGGAGAAAGTTCTTGTCAGGAAAAAAATGCAGGTTATTTTTGGGGGTTTATCAAAGTGATAAGTGGAGCAGAAAGCACTGTGAGCCGAATAGACCAAAAGTGACTCACAGCAGGCGAGCTCACGCTTATTTGCTTCTTTCATTTTAATGGCTTTCTTTCTTTGTGTCCTCAATCGTTCCCTTTTCTTCTTCCAAGTTTTAATTCCCTCCAGGGCTCAAATTTGCTCTACCTTTTTTCTTGGACTTTGCTTTTGGTAAAATTTCCGGAAAGTGTCATTAAACTCAAACATCAAGGTTCAATTAATGTTTGAGTTTCTCAAAGTTACAGCACACGTGTCAAACTAAAGGCCCGTGGGCCAAATCCGGCCCTCCATAGCTTTTTATGTGGCCCTCTAGATTCTAGATTTAACACTAGTTGTGCTGAAATATTATGTTCCCAATCAAGACAATGCATTTTTTATCTGTTTACTCCCAAATTATATCAATCAGTCTTTCCAGTTTCTTAAGAATTATCATGGAAATTCGCGCAAAATCAACAAATCCCTGCAGTTTTTTGCGCTAATACATAATTGGTAGTTTATTGCAGATTTTTCTCAAAAATTGTCAAACTTTACTAATTTTAAACGGCTGCCTCAGCCTTAGTTGATGTCAGATTATAGTCCATGATCTGCACAGCAAGAAATAAAAAGTCACATTTACCGTCATAAATAAGCGCAAATATCGCAAATATTTCCAAATTAGTACCAGAAACACTTAGATTTTTATTGCAAAAAAATCACAAAAAGAATCACAAAATCACAGTATTATTTAATTTTAAGAAGTGATTGGTATTTTAACAGTTTCTGATCAGGTTTTATCAATACAGTCTGGCATAACCGGCCCTTTAAGAGCTTTCATGATCTTGATTTGGCCCAAAACGAAAATCAGTTACAGCAAATTTTCAAAATCAAATTTCATGGTTTGTGACTTGTAGTCTTTACAATTAAGACACAAGTCATATTGTGGCGTATACAATGTATATATTTCACACCTGAATGTATACTCTTATTGTGAAGGGGAGAAGGTGAGGTGAGAAAACACCAGCGGTTTTACTTCAGTCTGTTTTTGGTTTGGATTGGAAGACATTGAGAATAAAACAAGACTCTAATTACTTTTTCGTCTTTTTCTGCTGACTTCCACAATATTACATATAAGTATCTATACAGGTGAGTCCCATTAAAAGTCATCATTGGGATAAATAAGAAATGCCATTTATTCTCCAAAAACATGAAACTGTTAATTCTCTGCTGACTTGTCTGAAAAAATGTGCTTCGTTTTCAACTTGATAGCAGCTTGGTGTCTTCTGCAATTCAAATCTCTCTGCCACAATGACAGACGCTTCCCTTGTTGCCAAATCAACTGAGCTACAATAATGTAGGCAGGCTTGTGAATGTGTGTCATCTCGCCATGACAACACTGTGGCAGATTAGCATACATACAGGCCGGAAAGGGACGTTCTGGTTGGAGTGATTCATTCTACAAAAACTGTTGGGTTTTTTTTATTTGAAGGCTGAAACACAATATTTCTTCTCGCTGCTCATTATGAGGTTTCTGGATTTAGAAATATGCATCGCTGTTAATTTAACTTACTAAAAGATTACTGCCTCATTTATCATGGAAGATGAGATGTTTGGGAAGGGGAGAAAATGTTTTTACATATCTTAGAAATAAGACTTAAAAGAAAAACCCCAAATACTTTGTAAATTAAAAGCAAATGTAAATTAAAAAGACATTGTCAGAACTAAACCAAGCCCAAAAAGTGATAGATGCAGGACTATAAATGTAAAATAAAATCCAAAAATGTAGCGCTTTATTTTCTTTCATGAGTTGTGGAACAAAAGAAATCCTTTTTTCACGCCAGGGTAATATATCGTACTAAAGTTAAAGAATCAAGTAAAGACGCCTGAGTGAAGTTAGTGTCACTAAACAAAATTAGTGTCAAACATTTGTGCAGCAAAAGGTTTAGTTTGTGCTGCTTTGGTTTTGAAGCTATCAATGAAAGTTTAAAGGTCAAAAGGTCAACCAGCCCCCTACTTTTACTAAATCAAAATGACCTTTAAACTTTCATTAATATCTTCAAAGCCAAAACAGCACAAACAAAAGATTTGCTGCACAAATGTAGTTGAGTTACTGATTTTATCTGATTTGCAGAAGATAGGGGGGCCTGGTTGACCTTTCATGACCTCTTACATTGTTTTTTAAATGCATTTGCCACTGAATTTGTATGTCAGCCTCTCTTAGTCATCATTCAAGCTTCAATGATGGCATTAAAGTGATGCTTAATGATTTTTATTTATCAAATATGATACTGAAATCTAGTGGGTTCAAATGTCAACATGACATCAGCGATCGCCCATTTGCAGGTTTAACATGCTATGCTAAACTGAGCTAGCATTAACATAAAATGGATTACTTTAGAAAATACCATGTTGAGAATGATTTAGAAAAGTTTACAAGTCAAAAACAAGAAACCAAGATGCTGTAAAAGTGGAACTGAACATTAATGAAGACAAACATGTTGCTGTACTTAATGCTAAATAGCTACTTAGCTATGCTGCAAGCTAGCTCTGACCTAAAATGGCTGCTGAACTGTTGAGATCATCTATAAAGATGCTAAATGCTAAATTGCTACTTAGTCTCAGAATCTAGAGTGTTAAAGTGCAAAAAGTTATATAAAACATAAAAAATCACCAAATTGCAAAAGCTAAACACATTAACATGTAAAACTTGATTTTTGGACTTTAGTGACGTCACGACTAAAACATCAATTCAGAGAAAATGGCAGCAAATGTTACTTGTTTTTAAATGGATTCAGAACTTATTCATGATAACAGCTAAAAATAAATCCTTAAATAAATGCGCAGGTATTTCGTCCATCAACGTTTCAGGGATATAGTTTCCAGTCCTGTTGATTTAACATATTTAGATTAGTTTAAAAATCTGTCTCACATAATCCAAACAAAAGATAATGAGTTTCGAAGCAGGTCAGACGTGTTGCTCTCTCAGGCTGAACAATGGTCCAGTGAGAACAGCCTTCAGTTGAGGATGTTTGGGATTAAACTGTGTATTTCCACCCTCTTAACATTCCTTTGTGCCCACAGCTGAGGAACGTTACGTCCTAGCACCACACACATGAGTTTAATTTTATTATTTCTGACGGCACCTATCAACAAGCTGGCATTTACTTTCCAGAAGCAGCTTCAAATATCACGTTACAGGTCCAAAAATAGCACATTCCTGTTGCCATTCTCAGCGTATCGCCCTGCATTTGAATTATTCACCCTTATCTGCGCTTTTCGTTCTTACCGTAAACAAAAGGTGGAGGAAAATGATCACTTCTATCATCTTATATTAAATATTATGCAAGACAAAACACCTGGAATCTTTGGATATAATTAAATTTCTGGACTTCTGTAATATTGTGGAATAATCCTCTTCCAACTGGACCCCATCCTCCACTAACTCAGCATGTATGTGGGCTGCAGCCTTCTGCTGCACTTACAGTGAATGAATCACTCCTTATTCATAAGATCATGGCTTGCAATTACTGTTTTCTGTTCTTTGCAATTAAGAAAAACACTCCTGCATATTTTAACATGTTCTTACAGCCCAGGAGCATCTCCTCTAAATATTACATGTTGTCCCTCTACAGCTGTGTTTCTCAAACTGTTTCAGACACTCACGGACCACCTAACTTGAAATTGCTCCACAATAATACATCTGAAATTAAAATATTAGTCTCACAGCTCACTTATTGTCATGAGCAATTATACCCGGGGCATTTTGAGTTATTTACATGTGAAAGTGTGGTTTCTAAGCTTTCCAATGATGTCAAACACATGGAAATTAAAAAAAGTAGTTGCTCTTTACTGCAAGTGTTATGTGCATTAATAACATTTATTTGTAATTTAGAAGTACAAGAAAAATAGATTTGAAATGCTTTGGCAGAAACAAAAATCCTCTTCTGCAACATTAAATGCATAAAATGTTCACCTATTTAATTTAATTTAACCATTTTTAATTACATAAAAATAATAGTAGCTGCTGTTTGAGCAGAGAACAGACAACAGTTCTCACTAACTGAGACTTGAGTCCTACCGTTCACGGCTTAGAGCCGTTCAAAAGAATCAAATCTTTCCACCGGTGTCTTCAGATTTTCTTTTGAGTGACCTGGTTTTAATCCACTGTTATTTTTAAACACAATCCTTTGGTAAGCTAGCTGTAGTTTGGCGGTTTACATGCAGTACCTTGCTGACCACTAGAGGGCACTCACGTCCACTGACCATAGTTTGAGAAAGACTGATTTAAAGTAAAATTTTCAGGATTTTAGGTCTTCTAGCTAAGAAATATATCTGTTTTTGTTTTGTTTTTTCCAAGCTTAAACGTCTTTACTGAAGACAGTCCAGATTTTCTTAGTCGACCTGGTTACAGGTCTAAATGCTAGTGAAGATCTCAAAGTAAAGTCAATATTCTCGTGCCGGTCATCTGCATTTCTGAGCTCCTGAGGCAGAGATTTTTGCGATTGATGGTGTAGGGAGAGTTACTGGGATCAGACCAGCACTCATGTATATTTAATCCAGTAAATGGTCATGTAGGGGCACGTCCAGTGGAATCCGACACCCAATTACAGTTAGAAAAACTCTTCTGGGCAAAGAGGCAAAGTACATAATCAATGGGAACCATAATTATCAGCCACTCCCCATCATCTTTTTTTCCAGATTATTTCCACTCCACCAAACTTGGTGCTGTAAAACTGGCTTTAATTATTTATCTCTGTGCTGAAGCAGTGGGAGGGAGCAGTATGCAGTGTACAAACCCTAATGGCATTATTGGCTGTCTCAGCTGCAATTAAGCTTCTAATTCAACATTCCCTATGTTGAATACTAAATTCTAACTTATGTTCATTTTTGAAAACTATGTGTCACTTCAAATAAGACTTTTAATTAAAAGCAATAGAGTTTTTTCTTGTATGTACTGTAAAAATGTTAGTTTCCAAATGATTAGGTTGTAGATTCATTGGCTTGCTTACTGGTGGCGCCCTCTGCAGATCAAACAGCAGCATAGCAGTGCTGTAAACCAATAAGTCACGCTGCGGTTTCCACTTACTGCAAATTTCCTGAGCTGCAATATCAGTTTGTGGTTGTGTGATGGAGGTGTTTGGCTCCTATGGGATTACCCCTGCTGCTGTTGTCACTTCCTTTGTTTCCAGTTGCTGGAAGGACCAGCTGATGTCACAGCAGTTTATCGTTGATAAAGCTCAGAGTTTCTCAGTCACAGCTCACCCACTATGTTTAAAATCTCATATGTTCCTCAGCCGTGTGTGTGTGTGTGTGTGTGTGTGTGTGTGTGTGTGTGTGTATGGACATCAAGCAGGTTCTACATTGTAAAAATCCTCAACCCCCCTTGACTTTATTCACCTTTTGTCTCATTAAAGTTAAGTAAAAAGTGATCAAATAGCAAAAACTGAAACTGAGAAAAAAGGTAATTAAAGTTGAAAAACTATAACTAACTGAAACTAAAACTAAGCAAGAAAATTAGTAAAATTAGCAGTTTGCTAAGTCACATTCAATGGGCACTGCCCTGTTACCTAGCAACCCAAACCCAGCCCAACCCATTACCTAGCAACTCATGTTTGGTCAGCCGGTCTTACCGCTGTATGTGTTGTATAATTACTGCTGGAAAAGACAAGTTTATTATTTACCATCCAGAAAGCATTTATTGTATTCTTGTTGGTTGTGCAGGAGACTCCACTTCTGCTTTTCAAAGATGTATGGTTGTGTAACTGCGCATCTATTTGCAGCCATTTTTTTTACGTTCAAGTGTAGACGTTGCAAGTCACGTTTGACTTAACATCCAGAAACCACTTGCTGCATTCTTGTTGGTTGTGCGGGAGGCTCCACTTCTGCTTTTCAAAGATGTACGGTTATATAATTGCGCATCTGTTGGCAGCCATTGTTACGTGTGAGTGTAAACGTTGAGTTGTGAGGCATGGCCAGTAGCAGCTTATTTGTATTTAATGTGACAAGAAGCACTAAAACAGCAAATCAGCGAAACTGAGCAGACTAAAATTTTCATTATCTAAGAACGATTTGTGCAAAAAATGCAATGAACATGTTTTGTTTAGACCTATCCCAACCTGATCAAGGAAACATAATATGTCACCTTTAAGTAACAAACGGCTTTAGGATTGTTTCAATGATGTAGTCTTGTCCTGCTGGGGACTATTTATAAAAAAGAAGTTCATCAGCGTAATGTGCTGCTGCACTGGACGATAAAAACCCTGTTACTGTGGAAACGGTTCATCAACCAAGGACTTGCTTCCTTTCTTTCCCTTCTCAATCCACCTGTTTCATGGACACTGCAAAAACAAAGGGTCAGAACAAACCTGTGGCCTTAGCAGGACAAAAATAACACAGATATCCTGTATATATCCATACAAAGAGCAGTGATATCAAATATGATGATTGTTTTCTAAAAGTCAATGTTTTGAGCACTTTAACCCTTTCTAGTTGACTGAAAGATTTTCTCCAGGTTCTTCCTGGTGGTGTGTTTTTACTTCCATCCTGTTCTCCTCTCCTTGTGCCTCACAATGGCCCCCCTGTGTTTTCCCCACGCACTCAGGGAATCATGTCTATCCAAACACGCAGATCCGCCGTAGTTGGCTCTCGTCAGACACAGAATCTCATTTGGAGTCTCATCACAAGGACGCTTCCCGACAGCTGCCGCGGCGCAGGGCGACGAGATGTGTTGGTGGTTGTCATGTCGTCTCACTTTGCTGGGAACATGAGACAGAATTACAAATTACACTGACTCCCATTTCTTGACACACTGCAGTAATTTGGGAAACATAAGTGGATTAAGCTATAGACCACCCAGGGGGTGTATATATCCTTGAAATTTATTTTCAATCATCCAGCCGATCGATCACCGCTGCAGCTGAGAGAAGACGGAGATCAATAGCAGAAACTGAGCCGTGATTTGCTGCTAGAGGTGAGAAGTCTCTGAATCAATAAGACTCTCTTGTTTGCAGCTTTAAGCCTTGTGTTGAGAGACTGACAAATTCACCATCCACAACTGTGTGCCCTTTTCTGGGACTCACGGCGTGAAAGCAGAGTCTTTACCCCGGCACTTCTTCATTTATAGCTTTTAAGACCTTATCATGCTCTAAAATTGTAATTGTTGACGTTAAACTCCTGAAATTGCTTCTATTGATGTGCTCTTGCAAGCAGAACAAAATTCAAACTACTATTTTCCACCAGCAGATGGCAGCATGGCTACTGCGTGTTTCCTGGTTTATGAGCAGCATTTCTGTCGAGCCTTGAAACCTTTGTGTTCAGTCCAGCTAAATAAAGCTTGTTTAAAACCACAAGTTTTGACTAACCTTCTTTAAAAATGACAAATTTCTAATTTTTGATTAATATCTACAGTAGGAAATTTGTTTTTTTTCCTTCTAAAATAAATAAATAAAAACAATCCCTATTTAAGTTTTTAAGTAAAGTAAAACAAACCTTCTCCAAAAAGAGGATGAATTAATTTTCTTTTATGGGGTAGTGGTGATATATGTAAATAAATAAAACAATTTTCAACCTAGCTGAAAAGAAAGGAGTTGTATAAATCATTGTAGATTTAAAACTTGATAGGAAAAACAAAGTAAAAAGTAGTAAATAATCTGCAATAAGAACAGGATTTGGGTCACTTTATTTGAAAACTGTATTTAAATTTAATTTATTAACTAAAAGCAGATTTGGCTGAACCAAAGTCGGCTTTTGAGTTAAAATCACTCATACTGTTGAAACCAGAAGATTATTTTTTCTCACTTTCTTGTTTTGAATTATTCCTAGAATTATTTCTATTTGCTAATTGCCACTAAAATTAGAGAAAAAAATCTCTGAATTATTTATTAATGTAAATTCAGAACTGTTTTAAACCTGATGAGAATACAAAACCTACAATAAAAATCATCTATGAAATGCTTTGTTCAGACAAAACATTTTAAACCTCTTTAAAAACGTGCCCAGGCTTCTTGACTGGTTTTTATCCTTCAGCAGAGAAAAGAAAAGCACACATTTCTCTTACAGACACGTCCAATTCACTGACACGTCAAATTCTTCATTGCGTCTCTTGTTTTGTTTGGAAAGCGTTTAATTTTATAATTAACCTTGGGCTGTAATGACTTTGTGATAAGCTTGAGTTACTTGTGTGAGGCAATATGGATTTTCCTGCGGAAACAATTTACACGCTGCGCTGGTTCTGATATGCTACCTTTGCCAGCTAATGTGTTGGTTTCCAGTTTGACTGCCAGAACTGAATGATTAAGAATGAATAATCATCTTTCCAACAGGTAGAAGGTATTAAACTCTAAACTGTTCCTGATGAGTGGCCCACTAAAAATGTGTGTGTGACAAAATAACCTACAGGCATATCTTAAGTTGGTTCGCTTTATGCCTCCCAAAGAAAATACATTTTGATTAAAAAGCAGACTTCTTTATATAAAAACGTACACACAATGCTTTAAGTCTCCCCACTTGCTAAAGTATACTTGCATACCCTAAAGCTGTCAGTTTATTCAAAGTTGGAGCCTTATTGTGTTTGAAGAAGGAAAAAAATAGCTTGAGAGCTGTAAGGATCTTTTCACATCAAAGATGCAACATTTGTTACATGTTCAGCTTTTGTGGTTTGCTGTCTCACTGCACTGTGTCAAACAAAAAAACAAAACCTTTATAAACCTGTTCCCCTCCTCGCCTGAGGGGGCGCTGCACCAGAAACTACTGAATAAAATGACAGGGAAATCTCTCGCAACTTCCTCCTTTGCAAATTGTAAACAAAAACGGAGTAGCGTCAGATTGTAGTTGAAGTAAGATTTTTCTTTTATCTTTGGTAAAAAAAAAAACCCACAGAAGCCATTTCTCCTGCTAGCACTAGATTCTAGTATTTGTTTTGATCGTTTTACCCAGAATGCCTTGCACTGTTGGAGCGGTCTTCGACCCATTCTGGGTAAATACAACCAAGACAAACGTGAGTTTAGCTTTAGCAAGAGAAATGACTTGTGGTCTTTTACAAAAAATACAACTGCTAAAATCTGATGCTGCTGCTTCTTTTTTGTTTATATTTTGTGAAGAAGGAAGTTGCTCTCCTGTCTTCTTCAGAGGTTTTAGTGTCATTTTCTTCAGTAGGTCTTGATGCAGCGCCACCACAGGCGAGGAGGGGAACAGGTTTTTCAATAAGTTTGGTCGTTTGACACAGCTGCAATTTTGGACCCCAAAAATTCAAACCAAGTCTTCCAGACTGTCAGGTGTGGAAACTGACTAAATGTGGGTCTCAAGGATTTTCTAGCAAACTATTAATTGAGTGAGAAAACATGGCGTCCAACCTGTGCTGTTTGGAAGACACTTTTCGCCCAGAATGAGAAAAGTATAGACGATATTGTGGAAAAGACTTTAGCAGTAGCGGAGTCTGACCTGGGCGATGTTGGTACTGCTTAATAATTTCTTTTTTGCCTGTATATCGGTTACCAATCGATTGGTGAGTGGACTGCCGGGTCCAGTCACGTATTTTGCTGCTCAGGTCTGACATATACCAAACATCAATTTACCTTGGGATTGTACTCATTTTACTTCACAGTTTATTATTGATGCATCTGAGGTTTTGCATGGAAACATATTTTTGCACCCTTTGTAAAAGAAACCCCATCTTTTGTTTTGCAAGGTCTTTCAATAATTTTGTTAAAACCCACCACCGTCATTAGTTTGCTGTCTTGATCCCAATACATTCACACTTTAAGCAGTTGTAAAGGGGTTTTGTTTTTAAGCCTAATGACTCCTGAACTAGAATAAGCAGCAGTTGCATAAGGCCAACCTGACAGCTGATCATGATTAGATTCAGAAATGGGATTCGTACAGGAACAGAGTTCAGACAAGTGGAAGCAAATTAATGTAGCTGTCAATTTGCTAACATTCAGCTGTCAGAGCGTCTGAAATTAGTGATTTATTCATCCATACCGGTCAGAACCGCCAGGATCTCGGTCTGAGTCATGCCTGTTCTTCTTACACTCAGAAATCTCCGGATCATTGAGTCATGACTCATTAAAATAGAAAACATGAGCTGCTTGAAAAGCACAAGAGGGACCTCAAACTAAAAAGCAATGAAGTTGTTTCTTTGTTGGGTTCTCTTGTGATTAGTGTGCAATATTTCTTTCAATTAATTTTCTAGTTGGTTTGCGTGAACCTGCAGCTTGTATAAAATCAAATATTTTGATTTGTTTGGGCTAAACTGAACAAGCTCATAATAAAAATACATTAATTTCTAAACGGCAAAACAGAAAAAGTTCTAACAGATCAATCATTTAAAATGACCAATATTCAATATTTGTCAAATAACAGAATAAATTGCCTTTGGGGTTTCGTTCTTAGCCAGGTGAGTCAAAGTCGAACCTCTGACATGAATACAAAATACTGAGATGATCTTTTTTTTTTTTTACTTTCTCCTGTATACTTTCAATTTTACTGAAATCTGAACTGATTGTTGCCTTTGAGATTAACTCTCTTCAGACTGCAGCAAAAATGACCAGATCTACTTTAAATGGATGGAATGACAAGTTTATTAAAGTTTAGTGTCCATCTTCTATATCTACAGGCTCAACTGACTCAGATAAATAACAAGCTAAGTTACTATAATATGCAGATGATACACAGACTAATTTAGCATTCCTAATCCTTTAGTGTTCTTCATGTAAGTACTTTTGAACTTGTTTTGCAAATAACATTATTCAAATAAAAAAATTAAGAGTGAATACATGTTACTCATGATGATACATTGAAAACTTTCTGACAAAAAATAATTTTTTGAGAAATTTTGTTACTGTTCACAAGAAATTTGTTTGGTCTTGAGAGAAGATCTAGATATAAAACTTCAGATATTTCACAACGAGACATTAAGATACATGGAAAAACTTTACGAAAACCTTATATAACAGCAGAAAGTAAGAAAGTCTTGCAATATTTAATTATGCCGAGTGAACTGATTAGTACATTACTGTGAGGTAATGCAAAAGTTTTGCGAGGGAACACAAAAGAAAAAAAAATCCCCAAGGTTTTACAAGGTTTTTTTGTGTGATTTCAGAAAGATCGACACTCCGCCCCACAGCGCTTCCTCGCTCTCATTTGCTCTGCTTCTCCTTAGCTTTGCACTAAAATCGCTGGAACTGTGAGGGTTAAGAAACGAGGTCCATTGCGCCTCACCTGCGCTTTTACCCCTCGTTTCCCAGCTGTCTGACCGTGACATCTGCCGCGCTCCTTCTGAGCGTCACGCTGAGACCGCCGGAGGTTAAACCCGAACCACGAACGAACTCTTCCCTTGCGCTCTGAGCCACGGTGCTTCCTGCTTGCTCTCTCTTGATGTCGGCTGGTTACGTCATCAAGAAGCATTACATCGGTAAGCTGGTAGATTACAGATCTCTATCATAGGCCAAAATTCTATGAGTAGTTATGCATATTAAGGTTCCTGGAGAGAAATGTGACCTGATGGGACTTTGGTATTTTCTTATTCGTTTTACATGATTTCAGGCCAACTTTGTAGTTTCTGAAAGCTGTACTGAGGATTATTTTTCTGCTGGAAGTATCAGACTTTGTGTTGCTTGGTAAAACAGAGAAGGGTATCGCCATCCTCCACCCTCACACCGACTGCTGCCTCGCTATTATGAATCCTCAGTCAGGAAGATAAGTGCATCAGCAGGTAATTAATTGGCAAACTCCTGTTATCGGCACACACAGAGTCAGGAAACACTGCCGGTCCGGGGGGGACATCTGTCAAAGAGATGCCTAATCATCTGCTCCCACACACAGAGGACAGTCTGTGTTGTTTTTCTGAAGGAGCCATAACTCATCTCCACTTCACCTTCTTTGCTCCTTCACCTACAACTTTCCCCATAAAGCTTTGTTTATTTTTAGCTGAATGAAAAAGGAAGACCTCACTGCTTCCTGGATCAGGCGCAGAACCTTTTTGCTGCAGAAGTAGAGACAGAAATGCCAGACACATTCCTTCATAGGTGTGCTTTTATTCATAAGCACTTTTTATATGATTTCATGGCTCATCTTTTATGGATGCTCTCTATGATTCAGAACAAAACCTGCTGGCAATCAGTTCATCCTGGAAGACCGTGTCGGTCTGAAAAGGGAAAAATAAAAGCCAGTGGTTTAAGAAGGCAATTTCCACTCTGGGCCTTTAGCTTGGTGTCTCATGCAGAGTTCGGTGAACGTTTTATTCAGTCTGGTGGTCTTTAAGTACCTGGCTGCTGGTTTTCCGGCCTTTTAAAGCACCAGATAAACTTTACTTCAGATAACCCGTCTCAGCGTTCTCAAAAGTACAAGGAGGCGACATTAAACATTCATTTAAAGATGTCAGAGAGAAAACACTGCAGGATAAAAGCAACAGAGAGGTCAAGTGTGGCGTAAAAGGAAGTGGGAGCACTCAGCATGTCAGAGCTGGCATTATGTTGCTTCAATTTCCAAGACGGAAAAAGAACAGCCACCAAAGTTACATGACTAAGTCATGAAGCGATGATGTCGGTCCCAAGAGTTCATGTATCATGTATCAGATTGGAACAATTAGAAAAAAATACAGTTCATTAAGCTAACTTCAACTCAACTCAGCAAAAACAACAATTCATGATCAAAGTTCCTGCTTGTAAAATTGTTGACTTACCGCATGTTTTATAGTATGTTTAGAGAATTTCAGCTCACATTTTCATTTAACCAGTCAGCATATGATCAGAGTTGGGTCTTTACTAGTTACACTTTTTTGAATAAATGTTCTTATAGGAGTATTTTTTACTACGCTGTACTTTTTACTTTTACGTGAGTAAATTTATTATGAAGTATCGCCACTCTAAGTTGAGTTAAACTTATACTGAATGAAAAACAAACATGTTTTAACCAAAAATTCACCCACAACTGCAGTTTTTGTTAAAGTTTCATAAGTTTTTTTTATTGAAGGAAACTGTTTTGGAAAAATCTTCTTTTGTTTGATTTTGAATTATTGTCATTTTGATCCTTAAAATACCTAAATTTCCACTTAACTTTATATTTTGTTCCATCTGATGATGTAATTTCTAAATATTAAATGATTGATAATTTGATCAGCTATTCAGCATTTGAGTAGGTATTTTACCGAATACTTTTATACTCTTTACTTGAGTAAGTTCTACTTTTTACTTTTGAGTAAAAATATATTGAAGTATCACTACTTTTACTGGAGTACAATTTTTGCATACTCTACCCACCTTAATAGAAACATGTAGCCGTTATATTATTCAGCTGTTCATGATTATTTACCCATTTTTTGCATTTCTTCATTTGAGTTTTGAAATTGTAATAAAATTTAATCAAGTTTATTCAAATGTAAAATGGATGTCTGTAATATTGTATTAGTTCCAAGCATGCTGCTGCCATAAAAATGTCACTTTTGCTGTTAGTGAATGCTGGGAATTGAGACATCCCTTTGAATATTTGGCTAAAATCGATTTCTGGTGTATCGCCATGAGAACGGGGCAGAAAAGAGACGGAGACAAATGAGGCCTCCAGATTTCCAGAGGCTGTTGCATGGTTTTAAATCAGCAAATTAGATTTTGCAGGAAATGTTGATCTGCAGAAAGATTTCATTTTTCTTGTCAGACAAGTTGTAAAATTCAGGTATCCTGTGTGTTTAATGGCCATCCAGGAAGCATAAAATGTTTTGTTTTATTTCTGGTAGAATGTTGGATGAGTAATTTAGTTTGCATCTTTCTATTGTTTTGCCATCTGTGTGTTATTCCAGTTAACTCCCATAAACCAATGCATCCAAAAAGGCAAAGACTTGTTTATGACAATTTAATCTTTTTTTTATTTTGGAAACCATTAAGCAGATAACTGTGGCAAGTTTTTTTTTTTTTTTTTATAATAATGAGTTGTTTTTGCTTTTTACTGGTAATTTATAGGTTCCAAAAGAATCCAGATTATTTAAAATTATATTTCAGTGATGCACAGTTGGAGAGAGTTGTGATAATCAGTTTTATTTTGTTAACTTTTTTTAGTGTAATTTTCAGAATAGGCCTGTTTGTATGTGTGGTAACATTAATTTATGGCATGCAAACTGTTTTAAATTGTTTCTTGAAATAAAATATTTGTTTCTCTGGAAAACATTGCAGCACAGTACCTTCTAAAACTTGAGCTGTAACAAATCTCTCTTTGAGAAAGCAAGATTTTCTCTCATAATTGAGAGAAAATTATAGGAAGTCCAATTTATAGTGCTTTATAATTCAACTTGTGGAAACTTTGAGACCAAAATTTTGTTTGGCGGAGAAAATAAACTGCAGATTACCCAACACATAACATCTCTAATGGGAAACATGGTGGTGGCAGCATCATGCCCTGGTCATATGTTTCTTCAAAGAAGGGAGGTTGATCATAGTAAATCTGTTGGATGAAGCAATAAACTTCAAACATACAGCCAGAGCTCAAACTGAGTAGATCATTTTGAAGTACGGTATATTAATGTGTTAGGGTGGCCTAGTCAAAGCCCATACCAATACATCACCAAGATATGGCAAGATTTTGGAACGAATGAAAAACATTTAATTAATCACCCATAAAAGCTGCTTCTGATGTCAAACATTTAATATCCCACTAAAACACAATAAAGTTTGACAAAAATGAAAACTTTAAACTTTAAAAACAAAAAAAATCTACAATCTAATTCACAAGTTTAATCCCCATTTTGACCTAAACAGATTTTGTAAAAATGACAGAATTAATCAAAGATACTTTGTGTCAATGTCTGGTTTCATGTATTGTTTACAATTTGGAATATTACTTTAGTTTGTAAAACTGATTATTTTTAAAATATTGCTTTAATTCTCACAATAAATTGTCATTTTAGGGATTTTTTTGCTTTCAGATGAAGTGATTCGAATGAATATTCCTCCATTGCAGGCTTGTCTCTCTCAGCTTCGATGTTTAGTCTGAACTTCGTGTTACCACACTAAACAGGAACATCGTCGCCCGTCTGGAAAAGATCCTTTGAAAACTTGTTTTGGCTGCAGCCCCACTTATAAATTTCTCATCAGCATTTGTCAACAGTCTGGCATAAAAGCACTGGAACTGATTCTAATTCCGCCTGGAAACGCTCCACGCAAAGAGACAGAAAGCTCACCTGCTTTAGCTAAAGTTATTTTCTTTGGGGTTTTAAATAAGTAAGCGAGTTGTTCCCCAGGGCGCTCGTCTCGGACCCCTATGATTTCCTGCGTTTTATGCAGTGACAGCCGATCTTCTGCTGGTGTTTTTAATCAAGAGCCTTTTATCCAGATCTGGTTGAATTATTCATCATGTTTGCTCAAACAGATGCTCCACTGCAATGATGCTTGATGCCTTTCTAACTTGTGAGTTGATGCTTTGCCAACTGATTTATTACATTTATTTTTTATTCCAGTCCAGCTCTCATATTATTTGCATCAATAAAACTGAATTTAGAAGCTGAAGTTTATCATTAAAAAGGAAAAGCCAGAGGGGGAAATGCTTAACGGTAAAGAAAATGTATACAGTAAATAAGTGGGTGAACAATCAGACGCTTCTTCTATCTTAAAATTAAATTTCAGCCATGCATTTTCACGGTGGCAGTTTATGCTGGAAAAGATATGAGATGACAGCAAATATATGAGGAGAGTGCAATTAGAGCTAAACCATCCTTAACTTTCACAGAGAAGCATTTACTTCATCTCAACAGAATGTTTATGTGGCCTAATGAGGAACTCGAGTAATCTGAATACGTTCTCATTTGTCATTAATTAATGAGCGGAGAATGAATGTTGGTTCCTGATTATCTGTGTTTATGTGTTTGATCATGTCAGCTGAATAAAAGTGGATCCTGATTAATAGGGACACATTTTAGGATGAATTCACCCTAAAGGTGAACACTTTATAGCCCAGATTGATATCACGATTATTTCATTAATTCAACCTTAACTTTTTATTATATACAATTATATCTTCAATTTCTTTATTGATAGCAAAGAACAACCAAAGTCAAACTTCTTGACTGCTTTCGTAAACTTGGCAAATAAATCAGATTCTGATCAGACTCTGATCCATCCATCCATTTTCTTCTGCTTTTCCGGGGTCGGGTAGCAGCTTCAGAATGGAGGCCCAGACTTCCCTCTCCAGCCACTTCTTCCAGCTCTTCCAGGGGAATCCCAAGGCCTTCCCAGGCCAGCCAAGAGACATAGTCCCTCCAGCGTGTCCTGGGTCTTCCCCGGGGCCTCCTCCGGGTGGGACATGAACACCTCACTAGGGAGGCGTCCAGGAGGCATCCTGACCAGATGCCCGAGCCTCAACTGGCTCCTCTCGACGTGGAGGAGCAGCGGCTCTACTCTGAGTCCCTCCCGGATGACTGAGCTTCTCACCCTATCTCTAAGGGAGAGCCCAGACACCCTACGGAGAAAACCCATTTCGGCCTCTTGTATCCGCGATCTCGTTCTTTCGGTCATGACCCAAAGCTCATGACCATAGATGAGGGTGGGAAAATAGATCGACCGGTAAATTGAGACTCCTTCTTCAGCCTGACAGCATCCCTCACAGAAGGTGTCCACCAACGGGTTTGAGGTTTGAGGGTTGCCGCCGCAACAGTCACCGACAACCTTGTGGCCACATCTCCGATAAGCCGCCTCGGCAATGGAGGTTCTGCCGGAGATGGGAGTTAAAACTCCGTCTCACAGGGGAGACGCTCCCAGCAGACCCTCCCAACACATTTGGGCCTGCCAGGTCTGACCGGCATCCTCCCCCACCACCGGAGCCAACTCACCACCAGGTAGTGGTCAGTGGACAGCGCCGCGCCTCTCTTCACCCGAGTGTCCAAGACATACAGCCGCAGATCTGATGAAACGATGACAAAGTTGGTCATCGAACTGCGGCCTAGGATGTCCTGGTGCCAAGTGGACATATGAACACCCTTATGCCTGAACATGGTGTTCGTTATGGACAATCCATGATGAGCACGGAAGTCCAACAACAGAACACCACTCGAGTTCAGATCGGGGGGCCGTTCCTCCCAACCACGGCCCTCCAGGTCAGATCAGACTCTGATCAACATTTTAAAAGATCAACATGGGAACACGCTGTTAAATTTACATTATCTATTTGCTGTGAGAGTCTTATTCATGTTTAGACTTTAACATCATACAGCCTGCAGGAGTTTGTGAAAATTTTATCTCTTTCCAGCTTTTACCTGCAGCCATGTCTGCCTGCAATCCCTGTAGATATTCCTAAACTAAAATCCTTATTTTTTAGATGATTTACAAGGAAATCTGCATTCTCTGCGATTGCACAGCTTTTAAGATTTGATTGTGTTTGAATGCCAGAAAATCACTGATTTCTGAACAGTTAGCTAACAGCATGATGGCGATGTGACGAATGTTTGTAGTGACATCCTGCAGGCAGCTGCTTTCCTCTGATTGACCTGCTGCTCAGGCTTAAAGCTACAACTGCTACATTTTCAGAGCTGCAGCAGAGGAAGATGAGAGAACATGCTGCTCACAAGAGACCGTAGTAATTAAGGAAAAACTTGTTTTTTGATAAGTTTTGATGCTAGCACAAGCTGCGTTTCCTTTACAAATGTGTAAAAACTTTGTTTCTATTCCCCTAATGTCATGCGATAAGTTATTAAACATTTCAAGCTTCGTCATCCTCCTACCACTTCCTGTTTTCTTTGTTGTTTCCACCAGTAATAACATCTGGTTGTTCATCACGTGACTTGGGTGATGCGAAAAAATGTCAAGGCAGCTGAAAAATCACCTAATGCTTTTTATCAAAAACATGAATATTTTCTTTTTCTTTAATTATTGTGTTTCCATTGGCAAATTTATGTTTGTGATTCGAATTTGCGCAAATTTAAAATAAATGAAAATGCAGCCAGTGGTGCGTTAAAGAAGACAAGAAGTCTTTTTTTTTAAATAGACTTTTTTAAAAAGCCCAATTTTTATACCAATAAGTTAATAGCTTTTTTAAGATTTGAAATTTCTTTTGTGTTTGTAACATTTCCTGTTTTACTTTTCTTAATTTGTGACTTTTCATTGATTCATCCTATTTTCTGCTCAATTATCACATGTACACTTCTGTTACTGTTGTGTTCCTTGTCAAATGTCTTTTTTCCCTTGGATTTTCTATAAAAACTGTAAAAACAATATTTAAAAAATGTGCTTTTTCAACATTATCAGAATATCAACAAAGTTTTGCGCACATTTCTAATGGAGACGCAGTTGCTGAGAACATTGCAGACATAAAAGCTGCGATGTTGCAACTCCTGGTCCAGATCTGCCACAAGTTTCCAAGGTGAGGATTAAGGAAGGATTCAGTTTGTTGGACGAGCGAGTTTTGCACTCTGAGGATGAATGTAGTGACAAGCCAGGCAGATAAAACCAGTATATAAATATAAATATGTCACACTGAAGCATTTATGAAGTATTAGTGGAGTTTAAAAAATTATTTTCTGTTTTATCAGCTCTGTTACACTGGTTGCATCAAATCAGTGAAATATTTGTTCATTTATTTTGAAATATATAGCTACTGTTCAAAAACTGGTAATGATTTCTATGCGTAGTTGGTCCATTGTCACTTATTTGACCAACCAATCAAATGGAAACTGACCTGTTTCAACCAGCAACCAACTAACTGGTAAACTTCTGTTTTAAAATTTTGAATATTTACTCACTTCTCTAAATGTAAAAGTTTTATATAAACTTTTGCAGCTGAGATTCAACTGATTTTGGGTTTAAATTGGGTCTAAACAACTCTCTAGTTTGATAAACTGAGACACCAAGTTGATGTAAATCCACCAAAATCTAACTTTTACACATGCAAGTTTTTCATTGTGAATGAAAAACGTTCATTTACAGCCACTTCTTTTAGTTACTCTACAAGCTACAACTTGTTTATTGTGTTGTATATGACAGAACAGTCGAATTAAAAAAATCACCGGTTTTGCTATTTTTAAAAAAAAGATGTTAAATAATAAGGAAAAGAAAATCGACAGAGTTTGTCCAGCAGGGGTCACTGTTGAACTAAAGCCTCAGTCTCTAATCCTCACCTTCCTTTCACTATCAATGAACGTTTTGCATAACAGAGCTGCAAAAATGACCCGGTTTTAATATCTAGGTCGTGGAAAATCATCTCATCTTACAAAAGAGAATATTTACTGACTGAGGAGGGAGTGATATTCAATGCAAGCTGGAGGTAACTGATAGATTGAGATCAGTAATTAAACTTTGGGGTGAGTCTGGTCAGCGGGAAACCGCCATACAGCAACGTGGAGTGACTGTATGTCAAACTTTGAGAGATAAAGGAAATAATAAGAATCAGGGAAGTAAAATAGACAGACTTGAGGTGTGCTTTGAGTTTTTCAGAACATGGCTCTGCATGTTTAAAGCTTAAAATCTCATTTCTGGGAGAAAATGGCCTTCAGGTGAAATCCTCAAACATTTTCATTCTGCAAAGAAATGCACAATTATTTTTTTTTTTTTTTTACTGCAATTTAAACAATAGTTGGAATGTGAAGCAATTCATTTTTCTTTTTGGAAAATGTATCTTTAGAGGAAATTATAAATGCCACTGGAGAAGTAAGAGTGAATTTCTGGCATCCTTGTAAAAATATATTTTTGCAGTTCTTAAATGCTTTGCAAAATTGTCCGACATTACAGCCATGAAATAACCCAACGCAACGAAGCGCATAATTGTGAACTTGGAGGGAAATAATACTTGAGTTTTAACAAATTGTAAAAATAATCATTTGAAAAGTGTAATGTGCAAAAACCTTCATTCTGAAATCACAAAATTATTAAATGAGATGGCCTGATAACAGCGTAATCTGAGTAAAAATCCAAGAATGTCAGAAAACACAACGTTTTAAACGTCCTTCAGAGCTTTTTTAAAAATCATTTTTCAGACATGGATCAAGTGTGGCACAGTTACAAACCTATAAGTTTATTGATTTTACCTAAAATGATCATCTCTGACCTTAGAGACGCTAAGGAGGATTTGCAGCAAGGCAGGAAAATCCTAAAATTTCCCACTTGGAATTTGCGACGAGGAAAACTTGAAACCAACGTGCTAAAGCCAGAATTAACCAAAATTAAACTCATGATCTGTAGACTAACACTGCAATCTGGAACAGGATGACATCATGCTCTGGGATTCCTTTTCTTTCAATACTTCATGAAAATTTGTTGGGAAATGTAACAACTAATCCAAATGAGGATCTGTGTCAGTAGCTCCATTTCCATGAACCATAAAATTGCACAAATTGTAATTACAAAAATAAATTTGCTGCATGAAAACACATAAATTTCAGAAAAAAACTCATGTTTCTCTATAAAAGCTTTTAGCGATAGAATTGTGTGGTTGTTCATCCGTATTAAAATTAATGTATTTCACAAAACTGCGATGGAAACAAGTCATGTAATCAACATCTGGATGTTACTACTGATGGAAACGTCACAGAAGACAACAGGAAGTGATTGGAGGATGGTGGAGCGGCGTGTTTTTAATGACATAACTCCTGAACAAACTTATTTGTGTGTGATTGTAATTGGATTTCTTATTTAACATAAACACCACAAATTCAAATTTGTGTTTTTTCGACATCAGCGGAATATCGAAATAGTTTTGTGCACGTTTGTAATGGAAACGCAGCCGGAAATTTAAATTGCTGCGCAGACACAGTCCATCCATCTTGACTAAGAATATGAGGAAACATCAGTTTCAAAAAAATTATTTTTAGTGCATTTTATAAGAAACCTTATAAAAAAAGCCTTATTGTCACACTTTATTCAAAGATTCACTTTAAGTTTATACCTTTTTTAAAACTCAGAGATATATTTTCAAGATGAGACGTGATGCTAACGCTTCCTCGTAAATCAGATGGCCCTTTATCCAATTTATCTGACAGTGATGTAACAGTTACTCCTCACTACACCAGAGGAAGGATTTGTAAGGAACTCCTGATCAATGAGGGTCTTTAAACCGAGCCGTGTGACTGGAATATCGACAAGGTCCGCTGAGGAAAGCTCAACTTGGGGTCAACAAGTCATTCATTTGCAGGCTCTCTGAGTTAGTTAGCCACAGGCAAAATACAAAAAATATGTCTTTACCCACAAAGTAGACAAGCAGTTCTCTGGATTGTGTTGTTTTAAGGTATTAATATAAATATCAGAGGTTTCTGCTAACCTCTTTAGCTCTTTGGAGTCAACTTTGCCTCTTGCTTTCAGAAGAGATGCTTCTGTTTCTGTCAGTTCTGCTGCCTGCAGGTGATAAGTGACCCTTTGGCAAACTACACAAACTCTTTATGCTTCATGTTTCAGCAGCGGAAAAGATCTATTAAGGTCTTCTGTCTGCAGAAACTTCATCTCTGAGACCTGCCAGGGCGTCGGTTCAATCAACAAATATCAAGAGTCAGTCTATAAAGTCACAAGTGATTGTGGATAAATTTCTGCATCTTTTTTGAATTTCTAAATGAGCAAAAATAGATTAATTTAAGAAATATTTCAACATGTGTTGATGGGATTTAAGTCAAACGTTGCCTGCACTGAGCCGTTGTTTAGCCCCTTTCTGGAGAACGAAGAGCGTTTTCAGCAGGTCTAATGACATTCAGAAGGTTGAAACTGAAAATAAGACAGACAATACAATTAAAATCTAAATATGTGCAGCGTAAAATGCACTTTTATACAGAGATTCTGGTGAATAACATCCCAAATACACATTTAACTGTAAGAGCCTACAACACCGACGCCATCTTGGACAACTTTGCAAATCATAGGTAATTTGCATTAAAGTCAAATTCGCATTTGTGGTCTATATCTAGCACAAAAACAATTATATAACATTATTCCTTTCGTACATACTGGCAACGCAACTTTAGACGAAAGAAAAATGCAGCAATTACCTTTTTTCTAAGTTGCAGTACCTGAAAAGAACACATGGGGGCGGGCTTTCCCCTTTTTTCCTCCTAAATGAATGAAATTAGCAGAACTGCAGCTTTTTACACCTGGGTGTGTAAGAAGTTTGCTTTAAGCAGATATTTATTTACGTATTTGATTAGGACAGTGTACATTTATCAACAGTAATGTGATTTATGACCAGAAATGGCACAACAGCTAAATTTGATCCAAACAAACAGAGCCAGTTTCTGCTGCTGTGGGAGAACTTCAGGATGCCACGCGATACCTTCAGATCTGAAATCAAAGAAAGCTATTTAAGATTTTACATAAAGTAAGCAGCCTGGCTTCACATTGTCTCATGAATTTTAATTATTAACCAACTTGTAATGACGCAAAATGGGTTTATTTTATTTCTGACAACCTCTTTACTTCTTTATGCTTCATTATTGTAGCTGAACTCCACTCTGAAGCAGATCCAGTTCAAAGAAAGAAGCAACTTAGGTTTTAAAAATCCATTTTTATTTAAAGCCTCACTTGAGTCTCCATGAAAAGCTTCACATCATTAATCAGGTATGCACCTTGTGTGCAGCTGCCTGTACATGAGTGGACTTCAGAGAGGAAGACTCAGCAGAAGGCGCATTGTTATGAATAATAGTGAGGGGATTCAGCAAAACCGATGTGATTAAAAAGGAAAATATTTGAGAAATGACAGCTCTAGATTCCTGTTTGCCTCAGTGGCAGAAAAGGAAACTGTAATCTAATTAGAAATTAGTCTGAAGATTATTACTGAAGGTCACAGAATAGATATGTGCACCATAAATCTCCTTAGAACTACAGGATTCACTGTGGCGCAGGTCCACTTCCTGTCAGTGAACATATCAACAAAATGTAATCAGGTATGCAGACTACAAAGTCACTGTGAGACAGTCAAATTGATCTAGTTAGGATTCTTTTCACTTTTCTGCATGACGCTGACACTTTTGATTTAAGGCTGAAACGATTAATCGTGATTAATCGGTTAGTAAAATAACCGTGAACTAGTTTTGCAATCAGTTAATTTAAAAACCCCCAACATATTTAGAGCGGTAATTAAGCCAAAACTGTATAAAAAACATACATATTTTGTATTTAATATTAAAAAAAACCTGTGCCTGTGAATATATTTTATCCAAAACTTCTCAAGTGGAAATTTGAATTTCAAATTCACTAAAGGAATGCCATGTTCTTGCCTTTTTCATGCGGTTTTGTTTAAAACTATAAACACTCAAAAGCTCATTTACACTTTTGAATGACTTTCTCTGTCTTCATAGGGAATTTAGTGTTTCATATATTTTATTTTTGTCATCTTTTATTTTTCAATTCAGCAACTGAAGATGTAATTCTGCTTAATAAAAATGCGAAAAAACGATTATTTTCTGTTTCTTCAGTCAGTATTTAATACAACTGACACAAAATAATGTTAAAATGTAATATTTTTTATTATGAAAAATGTAGCCTTACATTTAGACGAATAGCTGTTGTGATACAAGAGAAAACTCAGATTTTTAAGAAAATGGCCGCTTATCAATTAATCGCTAAGTTAGTCTATTAACTCATGAACAGAGGTTGTAGAGTAGCCAAAGATTTTACTCAAGTAAAGAGTAGATTATTTAATATTCAAGAATTACATCATCAGACAGACCAAAATATAAAGTTAAGTGGAAACTTTGGTATTTTAAGGATGAAAATTCATATAAGTAGCAAAAAGTAACAATCAGGCAAAAGAAAAATTTTCCAAATCAGTTTCTTTCAATAAAAAATGTATAAAGTCTCTGCTGAATTTTTGGTTAAAACCTGTTTGTTTTTCATTCAGTGGGTAGAAAATCCTGAAATTTGACTTGTAATACTTCATAATGAAACTACTCAAGTAGTAAAAATACTCCTATAAGTAATTTTTTTCAAAACCGTAAGTGTAATGAAGTCAATTTAGCAAGTTACTACCAAACTCTGCTCATTAACTAATAACTTGCATCACTGGAGTCTAAAACGTCTCTCAGTTTGACCCTCATCTTTATCTGTGAGGGTCAAACCGCCAGCGCTGCGTTTTGAGTAAACGGGTCAGACGGAATCAGTCTGAGTAAGACCCAGAAAGAACAGCTTTCCATTCAGTCACTCAGTCTCACATACGAGGCGTGAAAGTGTAAAACAAGCAGCCAAATTGCCAAAAAATGACTCTGCTGGAGCGGGAATGGCATCATTCCCTCAGATGGAGTGAATATGACTTTTTCACTGGCAGTGAAAGCCATCATCAGGCAATTTCTCTTCACTCCAGACCAAGTTTAATTATCTTTTAAAGAGGTCTGTCGTAACTATTACATTATGCAGCGGAGAGATGTTGCATTCCCAGGAGCAGCATCACAGAACTGCCATCTGGTGGCGCAGATATGACTGTCTGATTTACTTAAAATGCAAAAAGTGAGAAAAAAAACAATGGAGTTTGGGAGGAATTTAAAAATACTTGTTTGTTGTGAGACAAACTTATGGCTTCATTGTGGCCCACCCATCACATCTCAGAGTTTAATCCCACACATTTATTCCAGGCTTTTCATTCTCCGAGCAAAGCGGCTCGATGTTTGGTTTTTCTCCTCCCCAACACTTATTCTGCCAGACGCAGAGCATTCCTCTCCCTGTTTAAACAGCCTCCTGAATTCCTGTCTTGGTAAAATACTCCCATCCCCACTATTGCTTCCTTTCTTTGTTTTTCTACTCAGCACCGATTCCTACCTGGACTTTTTTTGCCTCCAAATTGCAAAAAATCTACTTAAAATTGCAACATTTTTAGCTAATAATTGATTAATCGTTAACTGGAGTAGTCTTAAAAAGAGAGCATTTGCTAAAAGAACAACATACTCAGAGTAGTAGTTAAGAAAATTGTGCAAAACATTTATATATTTTGCATTTCAGATTAAAAGAAAGCTTTGTAAATATCCAGAAACCCACAGGTAGCACAGTTTTAACTTTATTCGGTTCAAATCCAGTGAAAAAGTGAAATAAAATTCGACTCCATTTTTATTTAAACAACCACAGATGACACAAAAAGATTCATTCAAACTCGGTTTGATTGGACACCAAAGTTTCAACATTTGTCACATTTTCAGCTGTTGTGTTTCACAACACTTTGAAAATTAGAAAAAAAATCAGTTCCCCTCCTCGCCTGTGGAGGCGCTGCACCAAGAACTACTGAAGGAATCGACATGAAAATCTCAGAAGAAGAAGATACGGGCGGGACTTCCTTATAGAGAAAATTTAAATGTGATAAGTGGGAGATTTTAGGACTGTTGTAAACTAATGTTTTAGTAATCGAGTAATCTATTGATTATTCTTATGATTAATCGAGTAATCGGATAAAAAAAATTAGAAAATAAAATATTGGTAAATCTGGCATAACACCAGTGTTACTATCGGATATCAATATATTTGAGCATCCCTAACACTTACTTTTCTGTAGTTTAGAAAATTTACCTGTATCAATAATAGCTCACTTTCTAAGTTAACCTGAAGAGAAGTTATAAAAAGATATGAAATTATATTTAATTTAATAATAAAGAGGCAGGCGCTGTAGTCCACTTCCTGGTCTCCAGTCCACTTGAGGTTCACATTATGCATTCAAACCGCACCAGAGTTCACTTTCATTGAACCCAGACTGAGGTTTTTGGGTGGACCAGAGTTCATTTCTTTGGTCTGCATCAGAGTTTGAGTTCACATTTCAATAACCTAATTTCCTGCAGTTGGTCTGAAAGTCCCACATCATCATACTGCCTCCACCCAACCATGTTTGGCTTTTTCAGGGACATATTGCTCCATTTAAGTTCATTTCTAACCATTTAGAGAAGCCTTGTCGCAACAAATGAATGAAACACAAACTTACTTTTGTTGTACATTTATTTTAGCAACTTTTTAAAAAAAAAAATCAAGAAAAATGATTCAAATGTTGCTGATTGGAGGAGCTATTTGAGCTACCACAGCCTAAATTCCCACTTTCACTATTTTTATTTTTTTTCCTATGGAAAGCTGGATTTGGGAAAACCCTCTCCTCCCTCCTCTTCCTCACCAAGCCTTCACATCCGGGTTAGTGGCATTGGTTTGAGCTTCATGCTGCGTTCAAGAGTCAAACTGTAAACTTGTACTTTCGAAGTGTTAAAGTTGTAATAGTGTCTTTTTTGTGTTATTAATCATATAAAAAGTATCTAATTTTTATAATATATCCTGAAGTTGTCGCAGGTGGTTTTATAACATACTGTGATAACAAAAGCATTAACATTCCAGGTTTGTGGACATTTATTGGTGCATGGTTGTACAGTAGTTTAATTTTAAGTGTAAAATAAATAATGTTTTAGCAATATTTTTACTTCAAATGTTGTAAAACTGTCGTAGTTTCTCTTCTAGACTAGTTTATTTCCTAGATATTTCGTCAGTGCTTGTTGATAGTAGTATCTCCGAGCTTTTAGGGTGACAGTGAACGCATCACCAGTTGAGCAGCTCAGTTATCCAAAACGCAGACTGATGATCCAGCTGCTGAACGCTGACATGGATACAACTGCGCCTTTCCGCTGAGACGGGACGCATTCCAGCGTCAACTGTGGCACCGCGGCGGCGCAAACGGCGACGGCAAAACTTTTCCTTTTCTCTCAACGACTGGACTCATGTAAACTCGCCATGTCCAAGACTCTGAAGAAGAGGAAGAACCACTGGACCAACAAAGTCCAGGAGAGTATCCTTTGCAGGAATGAGGAGGGGGAGCTGGGGCTGGAGCTGAAGGGCGGCGCGGAGCGCGGACAGTTCCCGGTCATCGGCGAGCCTCTCCCGGGCAGAGCCGCGTGCCACAGCGGGAAACCCGTCCAGGAGGACCTGCTGCTGGAAGTCAACGACACCCCGGTGGCTGGACTCACCACCAGGGATGTCCACGCTGTGGTCAAACACAGCAAAGACCCCGTGCGGCTCAAGTGTGTCAAACAAGGTAAGGTTTTTAATCAGCGTTTTCCGGCGTTCGCTGCAACTTGGGGATGGATGTGTTTTCTCCTATTGTTCCCCACAAACTGTTAACTCCTGCAGACTTTACTTTGCAAAGCGTTTCCCAGACTCGGCTCGCTGGTTCTGAGTGTTTGTCGTGTTTTAGCGCCTGGAAGCGATAAGCGGTGGTTTTTCTTTAAGGGGGTGTGTTACAGTGTAGCAAGTAGAAAACACAGATTAGTGAATGTAAATAAATAAATAACCAGCGTCACACACTAGTTTATACAACCAGTGTTGCTTTGCTTTAACTGTGGCTGTTTTGAGTGCAACATTTGACCAGATTTTGTACTTAAATGTGTAAAATTCGCATCTTTGTTTTTATTTCTAAGTTTGTGTACATTTTGTGGCATTGTTTTTAAACTTTACCATTGCAAATATTGCGGTTTTTTTCCTTCAAAATGTCACATTTTATTGTCGTCGAGCTGTTGTGTATGCATGAAATATATACTATTATAGTGATCACATTATAAGATGTTATTAATTTCTCATTTTTATGTTTGTCAATTAGCATTTTTGGTTTCTATTTCTGTGAAACTCCATGTAGAAAACACGCTGCTATTGCAATGCATTCACTGACTGCCTTCCATATTCAGACCCAACTAGCCGATTGTCGCAGCTCAAATCCAGATAAATCGAACCAGATTTTCTTATCTTTTACTGTCCAGTTTTGGCTAGCATGTGTTTTGAAGACCAGGGATGCAGCTAAATACTTTCTGGGATGTGTACAGACACATCTCGAGACATTAACAGCTGTCAAATATGGAAAATGAAGACTAGATGTAATTATTCCTTCGTCATTCTGGCGCCCCCTTTAGGGTGTCGCCCATATGTGTCGCATATATTGCGATTTTTGAGTCACTGATAGTGACTTCAAAAGATGAGTCTAGTATTAGAAATTGGTCCAAAATGCACACATATTAGTTTATTATTAATGTTGTTGTTTTTCACAATGTACACAGTTGAAACTAGATATTTACATAAATTCAATAAAAAAAACAGCCGGACATTAAATCAGAGCAAACATTAGAGTTACCAGGGTTATTTCTATTTGCAGCTAAATGCTTTCTGGGTTGTGTACAGACACATTTCAAAGCACAAACAGCTGTCAAATACAGAAAATGACGCCTAGAAGTAATTATTCCTTCGTCATTTTGGCGCCCCCTTTAGGGTGTCGCTCATATGTGACGCAAATCCTGCACTTTTTGATGTTCACTAATATCTGAGGTCAAATGACGGTGATTCTAGTATTAGAAATTGGTCAAAAATGCACCTATTTTAGCTTATTAAAAATGTTTTTGATAGTTTTTTTCAGTGTTTGCAGCTGAAACCAAATATTTACATAAATTGTATAAAACAAAGTTGTTTTTTTTCACAGTCTGACATGAAATCGGACCAAACATTAGAGTTACTAAGTTTGGTCAAACTCTCCAGTTTTAGTTTCATCCAGTCATAAAAAGCTACAAACTATTATCAAACCTTTTCTGGTTTTTGTGCAGTAATGGCTTCTTCCTCTGAATGGCATTTCAGCTCCTGTCTTCCACGTCTATGACATCATTATTTAAAGGTACAGGAATGTTAGTGTGTGAAAACTTCAGGTTTTAAAGAAAGTTTCTGGGTAAAAGAAATAATTGGTCTAAATTTTTCTGGCTTCTTGCAGGAAAAATGTTTAGTCTGATTTAATGTCAGTGAAGAAAAACAGGATTATCTCTCTCTCTTTTTTTAAAACAAATTATTATTTTTGCCTGCAATAATTAGAATTTAGATTTAAATTTGCGTTATTCTTTGCAGAGCAGGAATTACACAAATCCAGTTTGTGTTGCACCGGCTGTGATAAATTAGATTTGGAAAATGGAGGAAATCTGTTTGTCTCTTTTCCAACATGCTGCAGAAAACAAAAAGCGCAGTAAAGTCACAGAAGTCTCCATGAGTTTTTAACACAGATTAGTTTGTGTGTCGGGGGGGAAAATCCTCGGTGAGTTTTCTGGTTGTCCAGACTCTGTTGCTAAAACCCCAGTGTAGATTTTGCCAGGCTGGCGTTATCTCGTGTCGCGTCACGGACGCTTCCCCTGCCTTTGATCTCAGCTGCTGATCAGACTTGCATTGTGCGCCGGTGCCAGGAGGATCTCTGGGATCTCATTTTGAGGTGAAAAGTCTTTCAAAGCGCAGTAAGAGGCTTTGGATCAAAGTGTCAGGTTGTGTGTGTGTGTTTGCATGTGCTTAGCATCACAACAGAGATTTATTCAAAAAGCATCCAAAGCTTAAATCAAATCGATGTTTTTATTTTGTCCATGAAATGGTTCCATGTTCCAGCAGCTGGAGAAGTGAGGGATCTTCTCCTCTTGTTTGCTCGTTAGGCTGTTTACAGACTTCAATCTTATAAAAGGAGAAAAAGCAACAACCATAAAGCTGCTTGCAGATGTTTTTCCTCATCCAAGCTGAGATTCAGTGATTTCTTTTATCTATCTTAAGGTTTCTCTGAAGCTCAGCTGCATTACTCTGTAGTAACTTGCGACTTAAATGCTTATTTTAGAGCTTTAAAAACACACCTTGATTTAGCTTTTCTTATGCGTTAGTCTGATTAACTATGTAACAAAACATTAAACTAATCAAGTTTCTATCACATCTCAAAGAGAAGTAGGTTTTAATGACCTGTTGATGGTTTACGCTTAATAAAATATCAGTTTTACATGAGTAGAACATAATCTATTTTATTTGAAATGATAAATTAAAGTAGTGTTCGTAACTGTTGCAAAATATTTCTAATGCAAAAACATAACAGGAAAGTGTAATGGAGTGTTAGGGCCTCACTAAGAGAGGAATAAAATAAAATTACAAGAATAAATTTGTAATATTACAACTTATGTCATTGTTGTTGAAATATTATGATTTTATTCTCATATTATCATGAATTTATTCTTGTATTATTTAGACTTTATTCTCAATTTTACTTCATTCACTTACAAGTTTGTCCTAATTTTATTATTTTTCTTAGTATGGACCTAAAACTCCATCGACTGAAAGGGATAAAACAAGTGACAATTTTATGTTTTTACCTTAAACTTTGCTTGACGTCACCATTAACGATTTTATCCGCTAACATTTTAAATCCTGTGGTCAAAATCTCATTTTACTGACCAAGAATTAAGATGGTTTTTATTGGTTAATTATAGAACTCATATTACTCTTTTAACAGTAGAAAAGTAAATATATTAGGAGTTGCTCCAACTAGTCGATTCTTTACTGGGACTTTTTACGGAGCTCCACTAGTGGCAATCACATGACAAAAATGATTCCTCCAAGACCATGAAAGAAGAGTTCATCTCCTTACCAAGTTAGAAGATTATACTAATTGTATAAAAACTAAATGTAAATAATTTACCAAAGAGGTTCTGCAGACTCCAGGAAATGATCCTGGATTAGGGGCGTCGTGGTTAGCAGTTCAACTCTTGGCCCATTCCTCTCTTATCGGATTACTGCCAAATAAATCTAACTATTTATCTTTAAAAAAAAAAAAATTAAACGACTGGAATAATGGTGTGTTCACACCTCATGTCAGGTTTGTCTGGTTTATATTTAAAGTCTATGTGGAGGCGCGTCAACGGCCCGTTGCGACGTGTTTCGCCCGTCTAGCGCGGCGCGATTTGAGCGTTTGACACGTAAAGCGCGACCAACAAATAGGCCGACAACAGAAAACAACGGCTAGAGCAATTTTGACGCGTTTGATGGGCCTCCACAGACTTTGAATGTAAACCAGAAACGCTGCTTGTAGAGTAAAATGTCAAGCGTCTGACTTCAAAGTTCTCACGTGTCGAACTTGTTCATGAAGCGCGGAGCGCGTTGGTTGTGAACGCACCATAATGTGCAGCAACACACAACACATCATGATGTCGCACTTTTCATCCATCCAACTTTATCTTCTGCCGTTTGCACGTCGGTTGGATCTGCAGCGTCAAAATTCTTCTTTTAATTCTGCATGACTTGGTATTAGTGGGATTTTTTTGTTAATATTTGCTGTGAATAAAGCTAATGAAGCCTGTAAGTTGCTGTGACGTCGCTGCGACTAGTCGACATCGACTCGACTTTTGTCATGTTGTAGTCGACTTTAAAAGTATGAAGTTGTGCAACTCCTACAACATATATATTTCTTCTGCCATTTTCCCCTTTTTGAAGCATATTAACAGTTTAAGGAGTTTGGAACCAAAACTGAAAACGCTAATAGCTACTTATTTTAAAAGGAAACCGTCTTGACACAACCGTAGAAATATTTCTGCACTCCAATTTGATTAAAAATCAACATGCAAATTATGAATAGAGACTCATGAATTGGCTTTCTTGCCACTTTTGAACCTCCTGTCAAGGAACTAATCACTGACCAGCTTCCATACGTGGTTGATTTCCAAAGTATCTGCGTGGCCTTTCTGAATAATACATCAAGCTCTGCTTCCAGTGGTTTGCTGCTTTACCACCATATTAAGAGCTGTTGCTTTCTTTCGCTCTGAATATCTTGCCCAGAGAGCCGACTTTAATTTGTCTTCCCCGCAATTAAAAATGCAAGTCTTATTCCTGCTCTGAAACGTAAATTTAAGCAAATTCTTGGTCATCATTAGCTTACATTGTTTGCATGAGGTTGGGTTGTTGTTGCTCTTTGGAGTGGTCAGTAGATTAGTTTGCAATCAAGACACAATTAGGGTCTGTGCAAAACACAAAAAGGCTAAGAACAAATAACATTTAGAGCGAAGCATCAAGAACACCGTCATGGATGCTGTGGATTTGGTGTCGTCAAAGAATAATGATGCACATTTTCTCAGCGTCTCTCCTTGAGTTTGTAGCAGGGAATTGTTTACAGTGGCACAAAGAGAAACTGTCACAACCAGAAGGCCCAACTTGATTGGAAGAAATCATCCAACACATTTCTTTTAAGAGGAAACGAAGAAGCTGAAGGAAAACCTGAAGGCATCATTAAATGAACTGAATCTGATGAGCTAATGCAGTTTGGAGGTAAACTCCCTTCACTTGGGTTAATCGATTCATCGATTTATTGATTTAGTAATCAATAAAATGGAGTATACAGATTTTAAAAAGACTAAATGCTTCAAGAACATACTGAGTTTTTCACTTGTTGATTTTAAATGATTTTTTAGTTGCAGATGCATCCTTTGCTACAAATCATCAAGCCTTCACATAAAGGATGCTGATATTTCATTTTTCTTTTTTTAAAAAAAAAAGGAATAAAATTTAGTGTATTTTTGTGTTTCAAATGTTTTATAAAAATGTTAAGTGGTTAAATGAAAAAGCAGTATGCGCCATTTTTTAATCCGATTAATCGTCAGAATAACTGATTAATCGATTATCAACCGAATAAGGTAAAAGTCTCGCTGCGGCGATCAGATAGTTAAAAGTTTATCTCTTTCACAAGATATTCACAAATCTGCAAAGATGAGACAAAAATAAAATAATTGAGATAATTTTAATTCGTCATGTGATTATTTGATTTATTTCTCACTGCAACAAGTTTAGAAAACAATCTTAGTGTGCAAACTGCTTCAAATTTAAACTATTACTGTTACTGTAAGAAATTATTTGTGGATCTTGCTTATGCCAGAAAACCAACCAGGTTAAATTAAATTAGCTTTTCTGTTACTGATGAGGAGAAATCTAAAATATTTAGTTATATTAGGAACTTTTTGATGGCTACAAAAAGTGTTTTTTCTAAACTTGCTAGTAAATAAAAATATACACTTTTTATAATTATGTCTGCATCCATAGAAGCATATAAAGAAATAAAAAAATAAAGATGATAATATAATAATAATAACAATATAAAGAAAAACTCAAAAAACCCTTTAAAGGTCTAAATTATTTTTGATATAAATAAATGGACAAAAACTTCTGGCCAGAATTGCAGATTTAAATTTGTTTTTTTAATATTCTAGATGTTTGCAGTACATTTCATTAGCCGCTGGTGTTTTTGTGTTTTGTTTTGTTGTTTTATCAAACAAGCTCCAATTAATCATGTTTTTTTTAAAAGTATTTATAATTGTTCTAAATTGAAAATTAAACCTCATTTGCATTAATATTTGTGGCACCACTGTTGTGATTATAAGAGGAATAAACCAATAATGTTCCTGCGAATGTTGCACTAATGAATCAAAACAGTAAACAAGGCCAACCTGTGGCCTGGTATTTTATAAGCATAAGAAATCTCTCTTTACTCAGTCTTATCCTTGATTAAACTGCAAAAATGCATCTGGTAAAACATGAAGATAACTTAGTTTTGTTCTTAGTCTCCTTCACTGACGTCTGCAGAGTTTTTATTCCGGCTCCAGTCGGGCGTCAGGCTCTTCCTGCTGCTGCTCTCCGCTGTGCGGCTCTGATCGAGGCGTCGCGCTAAGCGCTGCTGGGCTGCAGCAGGTAAGCGCAGACGTTTCCAGGTTGGCCCAAGGCAATCGCTGTGCTTGCTGGGTGCCCACTCAGAGTTTGGCTGCAGCCGGCAGAACGTCATTACAGCGGGCTGAGCGGCGGGAGCCGGCCACGGCGGCACCTCTTGAGGTTTAAAAGGCTGTTTCCAGATACCTGCGGGACTCTGGTGACAGCTTTCCTGCTTGGTCTGTAAGTGGAGCACTTAGGTTGTCAGTGAAATGTCTTAGGAGAGAAATATTGCCATGAAAGCAGATAACAGGCGGCCATGTTGAACATTTGTTTTGTGGGACTTCTGCAGCGCAAATGTGAAACAATGGATTTTTAAAATGTAATAGAAATGATTCCAGCCATAAACTTGTTTCATTAAGATTGTCAAGTCCTGTGCAGCTTCCCTGTTCCTTTTGAATGACATCCCACAGCCTGATCCTGCTACCACCGTGTTTTGTCATTGGGATGATGTGTTTAGCGCAGTGGTTTTAAACTCATTTTCATTTTGGCTGATGCTTGTATTCCCAGCATCTTCTAGTTTTTCAAGTTGTTCCTGTGTTGTTATTGAGCAACACAGGAGATAATAAACGTCTTCAAAGGTGACAGTAATCAATAAATCAATTTAATCACATGATAAATTCATTACAACATTTGCAGGTTTTGGCATAATAATGCAAGAACACATTTTCAAAGATTGATAAATTTTAAATCATAACGAAAGTTTAACGCTGGAACTGGAAGACATTTTAACTATTGAAAATAAATAAAATAAATTATAAAGTCTAAGCAAAATTGTCCTTCAAAAAAAGGTTTAGTTGAAACAAAAGCACCAGACTGAAGACTTTTATCGTCCAGGTTTTATTAGAAAGACAGAAAAGCTTTAAATCATGCCAATGGGAATTATTGAGCTCGTTTTGATTTTTCAGGTGATTAATTGATTTATTGATTACCAAGACAGGCCCATTTATATCTGTTTGTCAAAACTCTCGACTGTCTTGTTATCACAGTCAAACCTCCACTCACTAGTTCATCAATAATCTTTTTCCATGAACACAACAGACATGAAGTAGCTTTAGTTTCCTATTGAAATGTCAGATCACCTGCTGATTGATTCGCTGAGTCACTGTGTGTTTGTTCTTCACAGCTTGGAAAAACGACAGTGCTATTTGTTATTTAATTTATTCTTTTTTAAACAAAATGATCTCTGCTGAAGCAGCTCAGTTTGAGATGAAGGAGTTGTTCTGGACGCTCCGCTGCGACACGGTGTGAGCGTTTTACGACGGCGCTAAGTTAATGACGGGTGTCCAAGTAATGCCTTGATGGATGTGGGTGATGATGGGTTTGGACCGGTCATTTGGAACATGGGACGGGGCGATCGCTGACAACTTGTGTGCAGTTTGACACACATGCTGCTGTCGGCAGCGCAGTAATGATTCCTGCAGTCAGACTCATCTGTCATCTTGTCAGAGTCCCACTGAGGGTGTAAAGTTGCTCCAGAGATTGCAGCACAGATAGTATGGCACATGCACACACACACACACACACACACACACACACACAGCCGATTAGAAAGATGCTGTGCTCCAGAGTGTGTGTGTGTTTGTATCCCTGGAGCTTTCGTTCCACTTACCACATCCTGTCCAATCATGCTTGACAGAGGCTCGGCGGTTTTCTCTCAGGACAGTTATGACCATACAGTAGCCACCAGCTTCCACACGTTGCAGTTTTTCTCTTCTTGTCGATATCAGCCAGCTGTTTAGGTGTTAAGTAGACTGAGTGGCCAAAAACTGTGGACTTTATGTCTGTGATGCAGACAGTACCCACTTTTGTCTTGGTTTCAATTCGGAGTGCACTATATAGACGATATACGGTAGAAATGATAGAAATTTAGACTACGATAGAGATCTGTAGTTTATGCTTGTGGATGACGTAACCGGCCAGCATCAAAACGGAACAAGCGGAAAGCAGCGTGGCTGAGATCGCAAGGGAAGAGCTTCTTAAAAAGCCAGGTGGAAAAACGGACATTATCAGGACCTGGTTCCGGTTTAACCTACGAGGCTTTAGCGCAACGCTCTGAAGGAGCGCAGCAGATGTCGCGGTCAGACAGCGAGGAAGCAAGGCGTTAAAGCGCACACAAGATCGGTGCCACAATCTGCAGCCAGAGGACGATCGGTGCCACAATCTGCAGCCAGACGATCGGTGCCACAATCTGCAGCCAGACGATCGGTGCCACAATCTGCAGCCAGAGGACGATCGGTGCCACAATCTGCAGCCAGACGATCGGTGCCACAATCTGCANTGCAGCCAGAGGATCGGTGCCACAATCTGCAGCCAGAGGATCGGTGCCACAATCTGCAGCCAGAGGATCGGTGCCACAATCTGCAGCCAGAGGATCGGTGCCACCCCAGCCAGAACGCGCATGATAAAAGGCTCGCTGAGTCCAATGAACCCCGTTTCTTACCCCTCCTGCCGTCTTAGCACGACGCTCAGGAAAACCGCAGCAGATGTCACGGTCGGACAGCAAGGAAGCGTCTTGGGACGAAGTGAAGGTCTTTACAAATCCACAAAAGTAAAACCTCGTAAAAGCGCACACAGTTTTTGGTTTCTGTTGTACATTTTATACAAATCATATTGCGACATATATCATTACCGCCGTCCATCACAATATATATTGACATGAATTTTGTGCCATATTCCATACTATTGTCATGAAGTCTCATTTGGTCAATAACACTTTTAATGCAAAGTTAAGACTCTTAATGGACTTTTAAAGCAAGTTTTAATGCAACTTAGATTTAAAAGTGTCATTATTTACCAAGCAACGCAAAGTTTACACTTTTAATTCAACTTTTAATGCAACTTTGCATTAAAAATGTCATTGTTGACCAAGTAGCACTTCATGACAACAGTCATAAACATTCATGAAGACGGTGTTATGTCAGTTTTATGCACAAGCCTTCAAATAAAGTGTTGCCACCTATTTTATTTAGCACCGTTTACAAGTATTATTTACAATCATCCTTACTTCTTGTTCCTTTTTAAATCTGTCATCTTCTCCAGTTATTTCCTCAAACATTTGCTTAAAAAACATATTTAAGGTTAAACGTTTACTTCTACAGAGCAGACTTGTTTCTTGATATGAGGTAAGTGATTATTGTAGCATTTTTGCAGAGTGTCTGAATTTTAATGACCAGCAGAAAAGCTCATACAGTGTCTTGTTAGTGGATGTTTTGACAGTTAAGCTGTCAAAGCAAACGTTGTGCTATTTTCAGCGTTACAGTTTCTTTTACATCAAGCTCTATATGCAGGTAATGTTGCTTTGAGAATCTGTGTGTGACATTTGTTTAACAAGAACACTTGTTTGCCAAGCAGCTTTTTTTTCAGATCTCAGTGATGTCTCTTTATCTCAGAAATGTGTTGGCAACACATCACTGCTGTCAAGTTGTTTTTCTTCTTCTCTGTCAAATCCACCCAAATTCAGAAAGTGGAACAGCGAACAGTGAGCAACATGCAGCCAGTCAACCCAGTTCAACTTAAATGACCTCCAGCTGCTTGTGGCATGAATATAAATGAGAAATAAATGGGATCTTTTCCAGGGAAGATGTTGGTGAAGGTGAAATTGGTTGAAGGGAAAATGAACTCTGTGCCCCCAAGCAGTTGTTGCTGATTCACCAAAAAGGCAAAGATCGATATTCTGCTTCGGGGTTCGTCCGACTTTCTCATCAAACAGACTTTTTATGTTCAGTTTGGTTCATTAACCTTCAAGTTTGGCAGTGGAGATTAGGTGAGGGAGTGGTTTGTTTTTTTAAACAGAAGAGGATTAATGCCACTGAAACAAATAATTGACTTTAGTCTAAAAAATCTAAAAAAATAAAAAAATTCTGACTTTTCTCAAAGAATTCAGCTTTTTTTTTTGAGAATTCAGGGTTTTTTGTTTTTTTTTTGACAATTCTGATTTTGTTTTGAGAATTCTGACTTTTTTGAGAATTCCGATTTGCTTTTTATTAGAATTCCGATTTGTTTTTTTGTTTTTTTTTTAGAATTTTGTATTTTTTGGAAAAATCAGATGGTTTTTTTCTGAGGATTCTGGGTTTTTTTAGATTTAAATTTTTTAAGAATTCAGATTTTTCTTCTGAGAATTCGGATTTTTGTTTTGGTTTTTTTATTTAAATTTTTTGGAGAATTCTCTTTTTTTCTAAGAATTCAGTTTTTTTGACAATTTAAATTTTTTGAGAATTCTGACTTTTTTCTAAGAAATCAGATGTTTTTCTCTGAATTGACTTTAACCTTCTGAGATTGCTTGATCGATTATTAAATTAGCTGACTGTTATTACAATAACTGATTAACCACAATTGATCCGATTAATTGTTTCAGTCCTATAGAAGATGTTTCTTTGCAGGACGGCATAAACAAAGCTAATTGTATCTGTGTTATACTTACTCACTTTATGACCTTTTACATGTATTCATTAGAGAAGTGAATGTCCAAAATAAAGCAGACATTAAATTATTCCCCCAACAGGATCATTAACACATACAATACCATACAGGCAATAAAGACCCTTAAACTCCTTCAAATTGAAATTATTGACTGTTGGCGACTGGTCAGCAGCGCAAGCTGCGGCAATTAGAGCAGCAGTGGATTACATGCAACACACACACAGAAGAAATGATGATGCAAACCTGATTTATTGATCCCGGTGGAGTGTGTTCACTGTGCAGGACGGAACCGGCGGAGCAGCAGTTTCAGACAACTTAAAGTCTCTGCAATCAGATCCTAAACTGGACTTCAATTTTCCGCCCGCCCGTATGGATCCTACAGGGAGCTGCGAGACGCATCATTAGCATGTGCATTCAATAACTGTCTCTTTATAACAATCCATGCAATAACATCGCCATGCATCGAGCACATCTGTCCCACTCCGTCTTTCTGTAACGATTTCAACAGTAAGAGTGTTTCAGCCGCGAGCGAGGTCTCCTCCAGATGCTTCAGATCAAATCCCATAATCACTGCTGGGACGTTTTCACATGTTGCTGTTTTCCTGCACCTTCTCTTGCTTTTCTAACCCTTTTCTCCCCCCGACTCATTTCATCCCAACTGAAACTGACCCACGTTTTAAACGGGCTTTTGCAAACTTGTAAACATAATCAAGCTAATACAATAAATTAGTCGGTGATTATTTCAATAATCGATTAATCACACCTAATCAGCGTAATCTGTTAGTTTATTGTGCCTTTAGATTTACACCAGGAAATATAAAACGGTTCTAAAGAAATTTTTTTTTATGAGCTCCAAAATTCAAACATTTGCAAGAAGAAAACTAAACTTTTACATCAAAGACATTTTCTAGATAAAACTGAGCTCCAAAAGTCAAAAATTTACTGAACTCTTCATGTATTTTCTATAAAAATGTTGCAAATTTTTCTGAGCTTGTAAAGACAAATATGTTCAGCTTTTGGAAATGTTCCTTTCTTTTTTTTTCACTTTTGGAGCTCAGAAATTTTAAAGTTTTTTTTTCTCAAATTTCTGAGATTAATCTTAAAATTTCTTTCTTTTTGCCAATTTACAACCTTTCGTCCTCAGAAATTTTCTTATTTCTTCTAGAGAATTTCTGAGGGTCTTTTTTTTTTTGGTGAAATTTTACTAATTTTTTTATGTTCAATATTTCTAACAATGTAATTTCTGCTGTAAATCATGCTTGTCAGAATGTAATGCAGTGGCGTCCAAACCTTTTGTTTAGTTACAAATGAGAAAAGGAAACTTATTTGATTTCTAAGTGCCAAAAATGTTCTTCCTTTACAACTTGGATGCGTATATTTTGTAAGTCGTTTTCCAAGTAATAATAAGGAAATTGTAGAGAGTAAAACTGTCTGATAAACTTTCTTGCAGACACATACTGCTTGTGTTGTAGCCCAAAGGCAGCAGTTCTGTTTGCGAGCCACAGGGACGTCTGAAGGGAATAAAGCAGCCGTCTGGCTTCTCATCCTCTTCATCTTTGCAGTCTGCATGGAGCTGCAGGTATTCCCCAGAAGCTATGCAGTAATTAAGAATGAGGTCAGGGGAGTGTGTGGACGCTATCCGTTTTCCTCCAAAGCAGCAAACTGTAAGGAGTTGGAAGCAAAGCGTTGCCAGATCCTCCCAACTATTAAGAAAAGCGGCCCTTCGTTCCGACCGATTGCTCTCCTCCATCGTGACTTTCATTCCTGTCTTCGAGTCGGTTCTCTCTCTCCACCGTTCATCTCGTTTTCATTGTAGAGAGGAAGACGTTCGCAGAAAGAGATTCAGAGAATGAGGGAAAAATGCAAAGTCGGTCATTGTCCTTCTGGTAAACGTTCTCATTTAGTGTTGATGAGGTTTGTTCAATATGTACTTAGAACTGCATAAAACGGACATTATGGGAACTAATCACATCATACAACAGGGGTGTCCAAAGTGTGCCTGATTTTTTTAGTTTTTGGGGGTTTTTTGTCTTCCATCTGCAGGTCAAGAAGGATTAAAAAAATTTACGCAACATTTTGTTTTTAAGGTAAAAATATTTCAGACATTTTCTTACAGTGGAAAATGTTAAGTATGTTTTTCTTTTCCAAACAAGCTTTTATAATGAGTAGAACCATATTTAGTCACAGTCTTTTCATTTAATTTATTAAACTCAGAGTAAATTTATTAAATCATAAAAAATTTGTTTACTTTTTTAATCGATCCCTTTAAGACAAACAAAATAAATCGGTCTACTTTTCTTGATTTTAGTTTTTTTTTCTACCCTGAAGTAATTTTAACTTGATTATTTTGACCAATGTTTGGATTTACACCAGAACTTATGATTACTTGTTAAGCCCGTTGTAGATGAGACAAATCGCAGAAATTTCTGGACTCAAAAAGTTGCAAGTTGGCAAGAAAAAGCTGAGAAATGTTAAAATTAATCTCATAAATTTACTAGAAAAAATTCAGAAATTTTCTGAGGTTCAAAAGTTGAAAATTTTTTACGATATTTGAAAATCTCCAACATTTTGATTGAAGATAATCTGAAAAGTTTAAAGTTTTTTTTTAATTATTATTATTTCTTAATTTTGGAGCTCAGAAATTTTCCTAGAATTTATTTATTTTTTTTAAAATTAATCTCAAAACTTCTGAATTTTTTTATGTTTGAGAATTCTCAAATGTTTTTTAGTTTTCTGGTGGAAATTTACTCATCTCAATATGCAATCATAATAAATCCCTTAAAATGCTATTTTACCGTATTTATTTTATATATTAGACCTAATTTCTCATGTCTTGCTGTTGTTCATTTTCAGTTTTAGACTCCCAGTTGACTTTGATCTGATCAGCTAATGCTAAAGCTAAAGCCTCTACCAGCTGCTTCTTCAATCTGATTGACCGTTTTGCAAACACCCCTCAGTTCTTGGGGGAGATTGTATGAGTTCAGCTCTGCCAGTTCAGTCTTTCGGCCATTACGAGGAGAAATGAGTTGCTATTATTCCGACATGAAAGCACCGATTGTTATTCTAATTAGGAGTGGTAAATGAGTGCTGCATTGCTAAGCTTCTTTTCTATCTCCACCAGTTTTTTCCACCTAATCTCCCTGCTGCTTCCCGATCCACTCTCATTTCCTTCCTTGCCTCACTTCCTGTGCCAGACTGTATTGTAGATATTGTCTGTGATGAAACACCCAGCAGCACCCATACAGTTGTAGTTTTGTAGGTTTTTTTTTTGTATTATTGATGCCAGATGGTATAGAGTTGATGCCATTGGGCAAAATGACCCAATGATGTAGTAAAATTAATGCTAGAAAAGGTTTTAGAGTGTGTCAGTTTTACTTCAATGGAAAATGGAGACAAAATTGACTGAAAATGGGAGTTTAAGAGTTTTTTGATAGTTATATTATCTTTATTATGCATTCGTAGTGTCAAAATAGTTGTGAGAATCAATGTAGGTGCAGCCGGTTTTCTGGAACGTGTTGATTTAACAAAGCTATTCCTTCAGTTCAAATGCACCTGTTGTGGCAGATGGATGCTAAGGCTAATGCTACTAAATACTAAGGAACTGGATGCAAAAAAAATCCAACATTTAAGAAAGTTATAAAAGAAATAACAGTGTGATTTTCTACAATGAGAGGAAAACAGACCAGTTTTTTGTGCAGCTTATGTTAACTTCTGGTCCTAACTAGAGATAAGATTTGGTTCATCTCTACTCTTAAACATGACAACACCACTATTTCACTTTAAAGTTGCCCTAAAACCAAAGATGTGTGCTGTTCCCAGATGGAAAATCTTTTTGTAACCAAGCAACAACTGCTGGTGCTCTTTGGCACTAGAGAGAATTAAAAAAAGAAAAAACAATTTTATGATGGTGGAAGTTTGGCAGTTTATGGCGACTCAGAGGGAAGGAGGACAGATGCGCTGCATGTCTGGAGAAATGTAAATCTCTGCAGTTAACAACGGTGGGACACATTTTTACATAACTCTTCACATGAATACAGTGACGTCATGTGCGCAAGATCCTTCCCCATCTCTCTGTTGGAGGGCTAAAAGCTGCTTGCTAACGATGACTAGCATTCGGTTTTAGCTGCTAAGTTATCAATATAATTCACAAAATCTTAAATATACCCCTGATTTGCAAAAGTAAAAGGGACGTAGTGCTTTGCTACTAAATGTCAACACTAAGACAACTAGATTTTAATAGTTTTAATTAAGAAAAAAAATAGTGAGGGAGAGGGAAGTAGTTCAGTTATGCTAGCTTGACTATGACGACCTTAACATGTAGATGTGCTGTGGAATCTCTGCGTTTCGGTTCAGTTAAAAAATAAAGAAAAAGGTGACCAAAACACCAGCTCTGACAGATCATCAGTAGAGCAGGTGTTCAAATTAGCCGCTATGTTAGCTTAGCTGATAGCGGCAGCTAATCTACCCGCAGCGATCACTTTTTATTAAATGCAAATTAAACGTCAAGCCTAAAACCATAAAAGTGTAACAGATTGAATGTTCTGTTCTTTGTTTGGAAAATGTTTGAGTGTTTTTTTGATGATCAATCCTGATACATAACATGGCGCTGGCTATGCTAGTCTGCGCGTAGCATAGCCGAAACAGAGCGAGAAAGAAAGTGTTTTTGAGTTGTTTCTTAATGCGTAATTTCTCCCTTCACTGTGGTGTAACGCACTAAATTAGTAATATCTAAATCTCCAGGTTTTATGTAGTTAACAGAATCGTTCTACAGCAGCAGTGCGGCTATGGATGCATGTAAAAGAATCGTCTTTTGTTCCAGATATTAAAATTTACAGTTATAAACAATAACTTGCAGCCAGCTGATATGCTTTTTAATTTTTCTGACATGAATTTACTCGCTCTTTATGTCTTGCAAGCACTTTATTCTCTGCAGAGTGAATGAAAAAGTGTAAAACTAACACCTGCACGTAATATTAGAACTTGAAGGCTGATCCTCCTGCTACAACCATGTTTTCTTATCAGCCTGCCAACACTGTTAGCTAATCTCTGCATAAACAAATGCAGCAGATACGGTTTGTTTTTGTGTGTGTAAAGTTGCGGTAGTTGCAGATTGACTGTACAGCCGTGGCCCTGTGTGCTAATGAGGTCAAACAGATATCCAGAGCTCCCTAAACTGCTCCATCCAAGGAGGCATTCCAGGCCGGCCGCTGTGCTGCCTGCAGGCGTTTCTGTTTGTTGGAGGAAAATGTTTACTGTGGTTTAGCAAATTATCATAACAGCTTTGCTCCAGGCTTATTCAGAGTTATGTTCTGACACTGCTACAAGAAATACTTCAATTCGAATTGACCTTCAACCTTTAAAGCTGCAGTACATAACTTTTACATGTACTTATTTTTTTTGCAAAATTGTTAGAAATGTTCCTGTGTCCTGATAGTATATTATGAAATTGATAATCTGTGAAAAAAATCAAGTTCCTTCCAGCACTGTTAATCATGCTCGTGCAGGCGATGCCCACAATTTATTGCCAGATAATAACTCCAAAACTTTGCACCTGCTGATCAGTGATTTTTAGTTAGTTTAAATGAATTTAAATTAGGGCCCCTGAAAAAAAATTCAGACTTATTTTACTCAGAATTCTGATAATAATCTTCTGAGATTAAAAATCTGAATTATGAGATTAAAGTGTTTTTAATATGTTTGGTTCGTCTTTAGCCGTAGTCCTTATTTTTATAACACACATACAAGCTTTAATGGACAAAATCTGAGATGGGATTAAAGATAAATATTGGAATTAGTGCTGAAAAAATAATCGGATTAATTGCGATTAATCACTTAATGAAACAATCAACTAATTTAGTCATCAATTAATCACTAGCTAGAATATGTAGACTCAAAAAAGGCCATTTGCTAAAAATCAAACAATATATTTAGAACAGTTAATAAGCCAAAACTGTTCAAAAACATACATGTTGGATTTAAGACAGAAAAAACCTTTTTCAAATACACTAAAGACACATCATGTTTTTGTCTTGCAAACAATAACATGTTTTATTTTCTCATTTAAAAAGGAGTTGTTTTGTTTGTTTATATTTTAACATATTTCTATTATATGAAAAAGCTTGCGTGGCTAAAATCTGCAAAATTTCTGACAATTAATCGATTGTCAGGAAAATGTATAGAATAACCGATTACTGAAATAACCACTAGTTGCAGCCTTAGTGGGGGTTATACATGTCAACGCTACACAACAATAAAATGACTTTTGGAATGTCCTGGTTTATAAACAACCACTTAACCATAAAATATAATCGATTAATCATTAAAAGCCATGATTAATTGTGATTGATCAATTATCTATAAGGGTTAAGTGTGTGATCCTGTCTGAGTATTTTTCCTCCTCCTCTTCGCTGGAGTCGGAAGGAGCAACAGTTGCTGGAATGTAAAGAATGCAACTGAAACAAAAACAATAGAGAGTCAGAGCTTATGACAGATGTGCGACTCGTCTAAAACGGTCCACAGAACCACTGGTGCTGCGCAGTTTCACATATTTTCAAAGAGCCGATCCGGCAAGAGTTTGCATCTCAGCAGCAAAGCGCCGGCAGCAACAATGTCTGGAGGTTAAACGGCAAACATCTGTTCTGACAAACGAGGGAGATTTTTCTCTCTGCGCCTCTGAAGCAGATTTAAGGCTTTATTAAGGAAATGTCGGCACAAGGATGTTTCTTTTGCTATAATTTTCGCTTTGTTTAATAATTAAAAGACAAATTCTCCTTGGATATCACAGTGTCATCTGTTAGCTACATCAGAGGTTTTAAGGGCATGGAAATGTTCTTTATTTTTAATTCAGTCAGTTTCTAAGCTAGCACACAATGCTTATCTCAGCAGACTTTTCTGTGATGGTGGCAGGAATTACAATGGACGCTGATGAAGGATCAGGCCGCCATGTGGGATTAAGCTTGGGGCTTTTTTTGTATGACTGATGACTTCTCTTCTGGCCCAGATGGCCTCACCGGGGTAACAAAGTGGCAAAAAGTTCAGAGATGTAAAAACGATCCATTCTGTCGCTCTTCCTCCTAAATGAGCAGATTAGTCTGACAACATGCAACTAGAGGCTGTAAAACCATTAAAGGCTGAGATAAACAACATTGATTTACTATTCAGGGAAGAAGTTTGTTTGCTCTTATCAACAGCATGAATGGTATCTTATTTTTTTAAACTTTTACTGATTTATTTGAACTGGTGCTGAAATGATTAATCGTGATTAATCCGTTATTGCGATTAACTAATTTAGTTGCTTAAAGAATAACATTTTTAAATAAGTACATAAGCCAACAATGTATAAAGTATTTTTGCATTTAAGATAAAAAATAAACTTATTTGTTTTATCTGTTTTACCCAGAACTCCTTTAGTTGCACTTTCAGCTTCACCTGGTCAAATTCAGTAAAAAAAATAAATAAATAAATAAAAATAAAAGCATTTTCTATCAAATTATTAATCACTTAATCAAATTGCAATTCTGGGAATAAGTTTGTTTGCTCTTATCAGCAGCATGAATGTTATATTTTTCTAGGTTTTACTGATTTATTTAAACTAGTGCTGAACGATTAATCGTGATTAATTGATTATTTCAATAATCGTCAACTAATTTAGTAATCAAGTAATCATTAAGTGCAGCATACAGACTCAACTAATGGCCAATTGTTTAAATAACAGCATTTTTAAATGAGTAAATAAGCCAAGAATGTAGAAAATATTCTTGGCTTATTCGTCTGAATAGTAATAAAAGCCAAGATATAATTTTAGAGTTTTTATGCACTGAATGAGGCCACACTTTTCAGATATTTCATCATATAAATAAAAAAATATGTACTATTCTCCTTCCACTTCATAACACAAATATAAAGAAGTTTGTAGTTGTAACAGGACAAAATGTAAAAAATAAAGTTCCTTTTTTTTTTTTTTTTTAGCTTAGATGCAGCTTCAAAAGTCCTTTAAATATATATAAATCCAAAAATATCAGTGCATTTCTCAGTTTTGTGAATAAATTGACCTTGACTAGTTGCTATCATTAGATTGTGTAATTTTTTTTTTAAGTGATAAAATCTCATTCTCTGCAAACTGGACAGAATAAATTGTTCCCAGTAAAATCGTAAAATGTGGGTAGGATTTCCAGATTTACTCAGGTTTGTCATATTGAGACAAAACTGAAAATGGCACTAATGTTGTCAGTCAAAATGTGTCGCCTCATTCTTTATAAACTGTGACTCTTTTTCTACTTATTGATGATTTTGCACCCAAAACAATTTACATTTCCATTTTATTTAGTTTTTTTAATCTCCAAATTCCAGAAAATAACTTATGATACTTGCCTGACAGTTTTCTCATCGACGCTGTTATTAAGGCTAAGGGAGAAATTGTAATTTTATGCTGATATCAGCAGGTTTTGCTCAGCTTTGCCCCTAATAAAACAAGGGAGTGAAGGAGAAAATTAGTCCTGCTGACAGTGAATCTTACATTAAGAGGCTGCAGGAGAAATTACATGTGACGAAGCATGTTTGTATATCGTTTCTTCACCTCTCATTTAGCTTGTGCTAATGCTAATTAGAAAATAACGGCATGCAAATTTGCTTAATAGTCCATCAGGCTGTTATTTTACTTCCTGAACGGCGTTATGTTAATGAAATCAAGTGACAAGCACCAAGAATATTTTCATTTGAAACACAAACTGGTTTACTGCCTTTGTTCTGCTGAAATGTTTCCCTAAATCTATTGGGAGGTTAAATAATTTCATTTTGAACTGGACAATATGGCTGAAACAGCGATATAAATGTTTCGTATCAGTCAATATCGATAATTATTGATAAAAATATACTTTTCCAATGTATTTTTATCAAATATATTGGAAAAATATTTGTGAGTAAAATATAAATTATTTAATATTTTAAAAATTACATCATCAGACTGACCAAACTATAAAGTTAAGTGGAAATTGTGGTATTTTAAGGACCAAACTGGCAATAAGTCATAAGTAAAAATCAGGCAAAAGAAATTTTTCCAAATAAGTTTCTTTCAATAATTAAGAAACTTTAAAGCAGCAGTTTCTGTCTGTCTGGTGAATCTTTCATTCAGTGGGTAGAAAACCCAGAAATGTTACTTGAGTAAAAGTAAAAAGTAAAAATACTCCTCAAAGAACATTTTTAAAAAAGTTACTTAAGTAACTAGTTAACTAGTTATGTAACTCTGACCAAAACCAATCATCTCTTTAACCCTTTAAGGCCTGAGCTTTAACTCTCCGCCTGGATACTTTTGCTTATTTTAATTGTACCAAGTTCTGTAATTGTCCTGTGACTAAATATTTTTGCCAATTTCTTCATAACTGGAACTTTCAATATCTAGCAGATATTTTCACAATTTACCTTCTATTAAGTGTCTCATCAGATTAAACTGAAGAAAAACATGGTACCTGAAACGGTGGGAGTGAAATTACCGTAATAACCCGACATTGGCTGGAAAGAGCAACGTCTCCCCTTTCCGAAACCGTTGGAATATTTCAGAAAACGCAAAGTGTCGCAGAGTTACGGTACTGCAAAGTTGGCTTGTAAAAATGAGGGTTAACTTTCTCTTAAAGAGACATTTCTTCCAAACTTCAGCTTTTTCTTTTAACATCCAGTGTCGGTTCGTTATTCTTCCATCAGAATTCGACTCCGTCCCACGCTTTGCACCCTCACTTATAATGATATGCATCTGTTAAATGCTGTGAATTCAGATGTAATATTTTATTGCTAACCCAAGCCTTCAATATTTACTCTGCGCTCCATCAGTAACTGCTCCCCTGGGTTCGCCTGCAGCACCAGAATCTGAATATATAACGTCTATCGCTCTTCTGCTGCATGGTCAGACTTCTTCAGGCTTCAGCATGTTTGTGCATTTATCTCCACATCATCTGTTCGAGCTGCCAGGGGTTAGACGTGATAAGAGGCTTCTTGACTCCATAAGCCGTTTCCTGCAGTGTTGTGACAAGTTGCCTCTCAAATATGTCGAGCTATTATCGGTGTGTGTGCAATGTGTGTGTGTTGAAATTCTCCAGATGTTTTCATTTGCATACAGATTATGGAGTACTTTATCTGTAGGAAGATGTATCAGAAAAGTGACATTACTGCCTCGTTCCAAAATAAGTTTGCACAAAATACGACATAATGAGGAAAAGTGTTTTCGTTTTCAGTGTGTACGGAAAGTATCGACTCTTTTTCACACTTTGTTTCCTTGCAGCCATTTGCTAAAATCAAAAAAGTTCATATTATTTCTCATCCCATCTTGACAGAAAAAAACAGAAATGTAGAAATTTTTGCAAATTTATTAAAAAAGAAAAACTGAAAGATGTTTTTATAACTTGATTTGCATGAAAACAATGTGAACACTTCAATATACTTTGAGTTTTTTCTTCCTCTGCTTTCACTTATGAGACTTTTACCACTTTAATAACCTTTTGCTCTGGTTATAAAGGGTGATCTTTACCAAATTTTATAATATTTAATAAAAATGTACATATAAAATGAGTTTTTCATTACAAATCTTACCAAGTATGTTTGGTTTAGTTTGTGCAAATGTCTTGGTAAACTTGAAATAAATTAACTCCAAAGTAACTTTTAGCAATAAACTGGAGCTTGTTTTAAGTGAATAATATTGATGAAAACAAATAACATGGGAAAAATGTCTTGTTATAAGTTAAATAATCTGCCATTGGAGCCAATACTTTGTCATCAATACCAAGAAATTGATTTAAAACTAGAAAGTGTGCATTTCCTATGAAAATGCAAGTGTGAATGCTGAATGCTCAATGCTGAATGCTTTAGGTGAAAATGGCAAAAAGCGTTTGAAGCCGAGATGCTAAAATACTAATGCTAGCATCTAGGCTACCACTAGCATGTTGACCTACAGTGACTTAGTCTAAGCTGAGTCAAAAACCCATGTAAAAGGTAAAACTAACTGTAAAACCCAAATAACAGTTTATATTGTAATTCTCAACTCTGCCACAGAAGGGAGCTGGTCCAGTTGTGCTGGTGTTAGAACAGCAGTAGAAGTAGCAGAGGGTCGGCAGCATACGCCTACTTCTCAAGTCTGCCAGCAGAGGGAGCTGTTCCTGTTTTTCCATTCGTTTCTATGGGGATGAAAAATTCATAAAAAGCTGAATATCATAAAAAGTATGGAGGTTCTGAATACCAAAAGATATAGCCGGCATTAGCAGAGCAAGCTCAATGGTATAAAAGTTGAATGGTGAAAATAGCACAAAGTATGCAGGATAAGAAGCGCGGTGAAAAGTGTATGGAAGCAACCAGAGTAATAAAAATAATAAATAAAGAGAAACAGGAAAACTTATAAGCTCCTGTATCTTCCAGAAAATGTACTTTTAAATTTATTTTGTCTCATTTCAAGTGCACTGGAATATTTGTTCTAAAAACTAGATAAAATTACTTTTTGTGTTTTTGCAGTGTACCAATCCATTTTACCAGGTTGTAAAAACTCAAATCAAGTTTTTAAAATTCACTCACATCGTTTAAGTCACCAAATAGTAAAAGTATTATAGAGATGTTTTCTTTATACTTATTTATTCTGTCCAATAAATTATGAAATGCTTTAAAAATGCTTTTATTCAGGATTACAAACTATATTTAAACTTTTTACTTCCCAGTGTTTTGTAAAGTTTTGTCGTCTTGATTTAATCATCACTTCATTACTAATCATTGCTATTGACCCAATTTGCAACTAATCATTGGAAGCGCCATGATGGGAGTTGGACATGTGGATCGGGAGTATTGAACAGAACTTTTCAAATCTGTTTTT